>JAQIVE010000742.1:0-32158 GCA_034698285.1 Sminthurinus bimaculatus | reverse complement strand
CACTATATGCGTTTTCTATTCCGCTGGCGAGATCCTTGACGTCAAAGTCGGCAATCGCTCTTCGTTAACACAACTCACATATATCAAGTAGTAGAAATTCATCTAAAATCCCACTGATAATGATTTACGTATGCTTCATAACTATCGCTACAGTACTAGTGTCTATAATAAGATTTGCAACCCTCTTCCTCTTCTGGTACACATTCTACCGACACCACTGGTATAAACTGCTAATTTTAACGAAAAAGAAAGATAAGGAATGGCCATTAAAGATGAAACAGGATAATCGATGGTCATCATCAATTGAAAATAAAAATACATGAACACTTTATTCCCAGATACGTACACATCTAAGTAACCTTTGAAGTATAACCTCTCATCCTTCACAACCTTTCTAACCCCTCATATAACTCCAAGAGACGCTAAAAACAAGTTTTAACGTTAATATTTAAAAAATTCTACTAATATTTTAGCACAAAAGGAGAGGAATATTTAGCAGAAAGCCGTAAAGAAGTTATTTTAGAATTGAGAAATATAATGTTCACAGCATTTTAAACATAAGTGTGGGTAGGCATTAGTTATATTATATACTGTACAATATGCATATCATATCTGAGACTCACGCAGTACACAGTACACAGCTGAGAACTACTATCATGAAATGAAGCTCTCTCAAAGAGTAATAGTTTACTCACTAAAGTATCTCCAGTAGCTAACTACCAACTAATGCTCTATTTTTGTTTACTTTTTGCCTCTGACGTAGATAGATAGATTCCATATTGGAGTTTTGCTATAATGCCCTCGACAAACTAATGAGCTTATCACAACAATTATCACAATTTTACATTATGCATACACAGTCTAAGTATTTGTGTGCATGTACATTGTAAATTGTTGTAAAAGTATTACAATAATAAAAAATGTATATATTTATTATTGATACAACATTATTAAAATACAACACTTCTACAGAGGTGACTTCTAAAACGGTGGTTTTTATGCAGTAAAATCAGAATCACCAAGTTTAGCTGCCAAAGCAGATACTGTACATTTGTATTTGACTTTAGTCAGTCTTTGACCTGCATGGTCATACACTGACCCGGTGCAGGTCTGCCAGTATGTAGTATGTAGTACTTACATATATGTATGTTTCTACTTCGGCTTGCTCAGTTGTAGCAACACTTCGTCAATAAAAAACTTGCTCGGAACTCTTCTACAACACTACAAAGACCTCTTTCGACTTTCGACCTTATGCTTGTAAACAACTGTCCATTAAAGGTGAAAGTCTAGTTTGTAGGGGCCTGAAATATGATCTTGAGGAACATTGAGAGATCAAAAAAATTTACTACTTGGTTTAAATGTCATGGAATTCGAAATTACATGGCTGTCATTTTGGTTACTGGAAGTACCTACAAATACATTTTATTTGCCAAAAAATTCAATGAAGAAGGCACAATTTTGACCTGTATTCCATTTTTTGTGTCCCCCCTTAGAAAAAATTCTGGTCAAACAATCTCATGAAGCTTTGACACGATTTTGGTCCAAAACCTTATCAAATTTGATCAAATTTTGGTCATATTTTGACGAAATATCATGAAAATCTCATCGAAAATGGCCAAATTTGTCAAATCTCATCAAATTGTCATAAGATTCGATAAGATTTTTTTCTAAGGGGACATTCAGTTTTTTACTTTCCGGTGATTTGAAGGGCAATACTATGCAAAATATAAAATTAAGATTGCAATAAAATGAAATCTATATGGCATACGGTGCAAAAACGGGTGTGTAACATAACATTTGAGTCACAAAAAAGGATTTTCACAAGAAATATTAAATGAATCTAAACTTGCACAAAACATGTTATATGGTAGAATTTAAAAAAATAAGGTCAGTATTCACTTGATTCATGATATCCGGCAAAATTTACTGACGCGTGATCGTTCTTTTGTTGTAAACTCATGAAATTGATCGCGGGTTTTGCCGGCCCTGTCATCCGCTGACAGCTGAAGATTTTTTGTATGAACCCAGACAGGCTTATTACCATTGGAGGAATACATTTTTACAGATTTTGTTGCACCAAAACTCAAATAACCTTCAGTATACGTGTTTCTTTCAATTTCACGGAAAGTCAGTTTCTCGAGTAAGTCCTATTATACAATACGGTACAAATACAATTGAAATTTGATTCCCGTGCATATAATATGTGTACAATGTACTTTTATGATATTATTATAAGAAACATAATATCTAATGTCTAATAATGCACAAAGTACAAAATGGAGTTACTTTCTTATTACAGTTCTCTCTTTATCTTTGTCGGTTAGTAAGAACATATTATATTCTCATCTTTGTGAAAATCTGAGAATGTAGACCATTGCACAATGGACAGCATTAAAAAATAAAAGACAGTTGAGAGCGAGGGAGAAAGTAATTTCCTTTTTCAAGCTACATGGTACATATTACATATGCATAAAAGTCATTTCATTTATGCAAAATATTAATAATTTATCAAATAACCTTTGAGATGACTTTACATGTATCCTCGTATCTCTTTTTAATTTCTTCCTTTTCTTTCTCTGATAACTGAATACCTTTTAGGTCAGAGTCACTTATAACAACAATGAAGTCGTCGGGATCTGGTATATTATGTACTTGAAATTGTGGCCGAAGTTTAAATTTAAACATACCAATGTCAAGAGCTCATGTGTAACTATAAACATTTGCAACTGTTGATTTTGGATTTCATTGGGACTCGTATTTTTTCTATCGTTCACTTATCACTGATTATTTCCCCGTAAATAAAAGGAAACACGTAAAGGAAGACCCTGAATGTAAAGTATTATTATCCTTAATCTTTGTAACAATGAGCTGATTTTTCAGTTGTATCTTGAAGCTCACTGCTCACTGTTAAAACGTTCTAAACACACAAAAACTAGGACTGAGTTTCCTTCGGACTTTTTTAAATCGACAGTAGCAAGAAATCTGGTCAAATATTGGAGGTAAAATTTTGTTGTGGTTCAAAATGGTTGCCATGGTTTCAACTTTGCTGGAATCTTTCTGAACTGCAGAATTTCATATTATTGTAATAAGTAGTATTTTGGAGTTTTTTGAAGGTCAATAATAGCAATAATTATAATACGGGGTATATGTGTGATGGATTTATGTAAAAGAAATACAAGACGCAATTCGCTCTCAAGTGATATTAAATTATCTGTTTTGCCTTTGCTCTTCCTTCAAATCCTTTTATAGAACCACGTTTGATTATCAAAATCTTTCCACACCGTCTCAAAAAATATGAAACAAGTACATGGCTTTCTCTCACATTTATTTCTAGTCAAGATTATATCTTTATGCTACAAAAATTAAGATACTATAACTTAAAATTTTAAAGGTTAACTTTATAACCTTATGCTCGTAGTATGCATAATAAAAGCATATATGTATTATGTATATATTATATATACAATATACATTATACACATATAGAAAAAATTGATATTCCATTCATACAAACATAACTCATGTTCCAACGCTTCTATAAAAATATTGACCCGTAAGCTTAGATAAACTTAGTTCAAATTCAAGTTATTCAGCTGTGAGCCTACTAATGAAATAAGGGGGGAAGGATTTACATACTGTACTTGTACATACAATCTTTGTGCTTGATAAATAACATGGACTACCAATCGCCGAGAACAACCTCCTTCGATTTTTGTGGGTTTTATTCCCCATGTATGTATCGACATCGGCACATGCACCTACGGTCTACGTATTTGCATATTATCCATTTTTTTAAAAAGAAAAAAATATTGAGTCAACTGGACTAATCTTTAAAAAGGAATTAAAACTGAAAAGCTTTTTCATGAAAAGGTAACATTGGAACTGGAAAAGAAAACCTATGCATTGAATGAACCGTAAGTTCATAGGTACAAGATAATAAAATGGCACACATACGTTAACATTTATACCATTCTTAATTCTAACCATACCTTAGTATACACACATAAATATGCATGCATAGTCTGTGCACAGTATACATTATACATGCATGTATACATAAAAACTACATAAACTTTGGATCCATCTCAATTCTCAACATAACTAGACAGCGTCTCTATGTATTTATACATAAACGCACGTACTTCCATGTGATGCACCTATATCTTACGAGGAAACAATGTTTCTAGTCCTGGTCATGTTACTCCCGTTCCATCAATAAAACAAGAGATACAAAAAACAGCTCTTCGTTGAGAAACAGCCATACCACAAGTCAGGTTTGTCCGTGTACGTACACTGTACACTGAAAGCTGTGTTGGCATTTTGTGAGGTAAAAATTTGACTTGCACTGTACTATTATCTATATAGCCACTCAACATTAAACTCACCGAGACTCAGATCATGTTGCCCACAGAAGCTGCAAGATAAAACGTGTGTAATATACCACGAATTCAGAGATGAAATGAAAAGACCAACAAGTAGCAAAAGCACACAATTTACAATTTAAGATATATATATATATATGTGCAATACATGTTACAGCATGGAACATTTCTCCGTCTCTCATCAGCCTCATACCATCCTATCCATACACGCACACAAATAAGTTAACTTTTTATTGTGTGTACAAATAATATGTCATATAAAAACGCCGATCTTATATTTCTTCCAGAGATTTCTCTCCCTTCCAATCTGTGTACATATTGAAGTTCAAGTTCATGAGTAAATGTTTGTTGAATATAATATTATGTACTATATATTATATTGAATGCTCAAACAGTTGCACCGAACTTTACAAGACGACAGGAAAAAATCATAACAGAAAATAATTTTGAAGCTTGTTATGTAACTGTGGGATTGAGCTTACATGGATACTTGACGAAAACATTACGAAATTAAATGTTTACGTGTTGAATCGACACGTGAGTCAAACGTGTCATTAAGAAAAAAAACAATAACGTGATGCGACGCTATCATTATTTATTGGCACAAATATTATAGTAAGAGAGCAGAGAGTAACACTAATATTTAATATTTGTACTCCAATTTCATTAGTCCCGTGCGCTACACGCTTTTACAGACAGTACGTCAAGACAAAAGTCAGTGCCTTATTTTTTCGTATAAATAATAAATTACACAAGAATTAGTACAAATAAAATAGAAATGATTCCATTATTGCAGTCAAATTTCAGGACGTCAAATGTAACGTGACTTTTTTACAGGGAAAAAGTTATATTTTTTGCCCTTGATTCATGAATGTATCCTAGTGTTTTATCACATTGAAAGAGAAATTCAAAAGCCTTTTACATATTATTGTACAGATAATTAAACATAAGTAAAATACATCCACATCAACATAATTTAATAAGATTTTATGTTGACAAAAACGAATCTTCTATGAAGGAAAGAAGAAATTTTTGTCGTCTACACATGATAATATTATTTATATTAAATGTGTACATGAGTTTTTTTATTCCCCGTAGACACGCACAAAATCAAGAAGGAGAAACATTTCCCTTCTCTACCAAAAGGCAATTTGAGCATTGAAAATCAATGAATTCTTTGATTCTTTGATGAGTAATGCAACTAACTACACATAGATACAATAATATACAACGCAATGTATGTTGTATTTATATATTTTTGTATCTAGTTATCAGATTTTATCTCTCTCCTCTTCCACTACATCTTCGTTGTCTTCTTCTTCTTCTCCAGTTGAATTTCAGCTTGAACGATGCAATGTATAAATGTGAGAGGCAAGAAGAGCAAAATGATGATGGGATGGAAATTGATAAAGTGACTAGAGAAAAACCATACAAGTAAGGAAAAGACCCTGAAGGTTCTTCGTTTTCTTCTATACACACATATAGACTGAATTCAGTTGTACTGGAGAAAAAGAAGAGAGTGAGAGACATTGGTATTTTCTTTAATGGAAATGGACGACGACCATCGAAATGAAGAAGGCACAAAAACAGAAAGATCCAAAGCAAGCGAGAGAGAGAGAGAGAGAGTTAACATCAGCACATACAATATTATATTTACAAGGAAACTTTTTTTTGCCTTGGCGCTTGCTGGAGCTAGTTTCAGTCCTTATCTATGTATATATATAGGGCTGTAGTTAGTCCTTTACTTTATTACGACTATACATTCGAATCCACTCTTGCTGACTTTACCCCTGATCCACCACCACAACTTTGTATGCACAATAGGTACGTTTTCTTCGCCTTCTTCAGTTTCTTCTCCTGCATTTTCTTTTCCCCCGTTGCATTGCAATGCAGATGTGCATACATCATCCACCACGCACTAATCATCTCTTCTCCATGATTTTTCTTCTAATATACAAACTTCAATGGTCTGTCTGTCTGTCTTTCTGCTAACATTATAATATAAAGTAACAAAACTGTAAAAGGACCAGAACACAGAAGGAGAATGTGTTTTTACTTTCCTGATTGCTTACAAAGTGTAAAAAAAACTCTAAACTAAATAAGCACAAAAAGGTAGCCAAGTGCAAGTGCATGCAATTCTACATAGATACATAAATATCATGTACATCAAGTCAGACCAAGATTAACACTTAAACTCCACGCGAAGCGCAGCAGAGACCCTCAATAATAGCAATAATAAAGTAGCAGCTACAAACTTTTCCACCAAGAGGTTCAAAAAAAAAACATGAAGACATTTTGGATCTTGTATCGCCAGTGATAATTTTATAAAACAATTATCAGTCATACAAATTGCAACATTACATAGTGAATCATTGAAAATTATGAAATATGGTGAGTGGTAAACAAAATTGTGGTGCATATCAGTCCAAAAAACGCAAAGGCATTACCAAAAGTACCAAAAACTGTGAAAATGGCGTGCTTCTTCATATCCGATTTTACAACGTCACGACGATATTTTGTACAAACTCAACTTGCATGTATTCCTCAACACAACATCACTAAGCAAGAGAGTGAACTTTGGTAAAAACGTGCGTCCCTTCTTCTCCACACAGGCATAAATGCATGTGTATATGCATCTATGCACGCATACTTCATTGTTATTTTACATTTCTCTCCCCTATAATATGCACACATATATATTATATATGCATTGGTCGTCGCATAGTTACACATTATATAGACATACAAATAGAAACCGAGAGGAAGGATTATATAAGTGAAAAACGGAGTGAGAGAGAGAGAGAGAGAGAGAGTTTGGAACTTAAGTACCATCACATCGTCGAATAATATATTGAGGGAGATCGAATCAAAGAAAGAAGAGTGAAACCCAGCCCAGTCCAACTTTTTTGCTTCCCTTTTCTCCTTGACTTGACTCGACTCAACCAGGATTCTTCTTCGTTTTCATGATAATAATAATAATAAAACAGTACACTCGAATTCACGTACAGACTAACCTACCCTTACGTTCTTTTTTACTCCGTCAAGTCTTGTACTCTCGGCCTTTGTCATCTTATCTTTTGGGGAGGTTTTTACAGTATAATAATATAATCTTACAAGCTTCTTCGTATGTGACTTTATGCAGTACACTGCATATATATATGTTGTATAATATATATATATTATACAACACTATTCTCATACATTATATAAAGCACAAATAATACGCACATATAAAAGAAAAATCCTGGTACAACTATATATCCAGCCAAAAGTTAACATAACATTCTTTTCATGGATTCAGCCTACACAATTTACAAATTCTGCCCTTCAAGCCTTTAGCTTTTCTGACACATCATCATCATCAGCAACAGCAGTTACACAACACTATCAAGGGGGGAAACTTTTATTTTTCAAAGCATCCTAAAAAACTCCCTTTTTTAGTTCCTTTTACTCTATCACCCCTTAATACCATTGTAGCAATAGTAATATTATTTCTATAATTTCCTTCCGTTTAT
Organism: Sminthurinus bimaculatus; assembly: GCA_034698285.1. Taxonomy (NCBI): domain Eukaryota; kingdom Metazoa; phylum Arthropoda; class Collembola; order Symphypleona; family Katiannidae; genus Sminthurinus; species Sminthurinus bimaculatus. Next base: position 24,261 of record JAQIVE010000742.1, on the reverse strand, counting down.
CAACTTACTTTTAATTTAATACTTTCAAAACTAAAGAAGTCAAGGAAACTTTTCCAAGACTGAAAAAGAGAGAGAGAAAAAGTCTGAGATATCATATCAAGAAATTTTATTAGTTACCTTTTCCTTTTCATATAACATGTCATGTATATCAATATGTATGGATTATGTATTACATGTAAACCACAAAGATACGTGTGTGAGTGTTACGCGAATGTGTAAAAATCTCTACTTTGGTGATTCCTGATTCTAAGACATTCTAAGTATTTACAGTCAACAGTGGTAAAAAAGAAACAAAAAAGTGTTCGATACTATTTCTCTTAATGTTGTTCATCATCCCCTTTCTTTCTTCAAGTTCAATAATTTGTTGGCAATTTAAACGGTGTCCAAAGTGCATGTTAATAATACATGATACGCAATATGTAATAACAAGCTCCAATTTAGTGTACGTGTAAATAAAACAAAAAAGTTTTTTTTTCAGACGACGTACTGATGCTTAATCATTAAATAAATAATAATATTGTGATTCACAAAGTGAAAATAAAAAGTCTATATAGAAAAAAAAGGATCAATATAAATTTTGTAACTAATAAATTATCATTGGTAATTATATACATGAAAACCCGGTACATACTCACTTTGACAAGTAATACAAACAAAAGGATAATATAATCTCAATTAATGTACACAACAATCAATTATTATCGTTAATATTGCTAGTACCAACAACAATGTGATACACTATTAATACATGATTTTTTATTGGACAAAAGTTAAAAAGCAAAGTAGAGTTAGTGAAAGTCAATCTTCTTTTATATATCATTAATTCAACCAGTCTCTCTCTCTTGTTACAAAATTTTTCGCAGTTCTTCCTTATACATCGTATATTTTATCTCGCAAAAAAAGTCAAGGCGCGATAATCATAATACCTGCTTTTGTTGTAAAAACGGCACACACGTTTTGATAAAATGTTCAACAAGTTGCCTTCAAAACAGCTTAAGTATAATTTGAATTCTCTCTAAAAATACTAACCTCATACTCAACTAAATAACAACCAAGTTAAATAGTGGTGATCATTTTATTCCAAATATACATGTAGCACAAATATTATTGTAATTAAACAAGTGTCATTGGGCTAGTGCAGTGTGAAATGTGAAACGATTCTTGTGGATATTTACTTCAAAAAATATGTATTGATTTATTTCATTTAAAAATAAATACTATAGAAGTAAATTATACGTCAGTCAGTCGCGATCCGATTCAAATCTCACAGCTCATCAAAATTGCATTATCAAAATTGTATTAATGTGTCGATGAAAGTGACAAGTAACAAGAATCAAAGTCAATTAAACGCTTTCTTAACTCGGCTTACTTACTAAAAAATCACCAAAAAACTACATACCTGCACCTGATAAATAAATACATAATGTGGAAGAAAAAACGTGATGGACAACTGAATTAAGATATTAATACTAATGTGTTGTTGACCGAATGAAAAATAATCGCTGTAAGTATTACTGCATTAAATAAAACATTTACGCAATATTATTTATAAATAATAATAACATACTCTACTACATTTGAAGACTAATTAGGTGCCATTAGATCCATTCAAATATTATGAATATGTATTATAATACGAATTTTGAAGTAAGGGTTGAAATCTTTGTTCTCGAGCAGTGAGCATCAAAAATCAAAATGTATTTTACAAGATTCTAATACTTAATGCTAATCTTCTAAAATGCGTTTTTGATTCAGGTGTATTCGTAAACTCTCCTGAATGATCTTAATAATTCAGGAGAGTTTAAGGTTTAAGAATACATCTGAACTATATTGTTTATAATATGTTTGTCGTCGATGACACACAACATGCTAACTAGTATTAAACAAAGTGGGCACATGGCACGGTCTGACTTTCTTGAAACCTCTGAATTTGAGGTTCTTTATAAAAAAGCTTTAGTACAGAAATATTACGCAGCTATGAATACTATTGAATACGTATGATTTTATAGTTAAAATACGCGATTTTTACAAGATTGACAGGAAGTTTGTTTATTCTGAATCTTATTGAATTCCAAATGTAAAAAGGACAAGATTCGCGTTGGTTTGGTAGTTGGCATATTTTGATTTTAAAATTTTGGTTTTTGTACTTTGAGTCAGGGAGTGAGCGAAGCGAGCTCTCCTTATTGTAAATATCATGTTGCCTGTTGTTTTCACGGTTTCTCCGAAACGGGTGAACCGATTCACATTTGGACTGTTTTATTAACATTGATATACCTTTACTCAAACCGGAAAGGAATTTGGTTATATCCGGACGTAAAGGGGCGTAGTTTTGTCCTTTTTACTCAAAACAAGTCGCGTTTTGGTAACTTACATATGAGACACCTCAACAGAGATTAAATTCTTATGCATTGAAAATTGAGATTGTCTCAAAAGTAAGTTACTTAACATTTTTAAAAGCTCGCCCCCTCTTTAGGTATTTATATATACCCGTGTTTATTATGGTGTAAGTACAGGAAATATTATTGCAGTTGCAATTTTAACGCGTGTTCGACAAATAAAAATCGGTTGTTCGATTCTGGACTAGGAGAATCAACAAATGTTTATACTTTATACTGAGCTTCATAAAACTTCATACTTTGGATTCGCTAATATAGTTCTCTCGTTTCGTCTTCTAATCTTGTTCCGCTCAACAATAAAAACTATCTATAATGCGATTTAAATACACAGGCTCCTAACCTGAAACTTTTTAAATGGTGGCTTTCATTATAAATTATAAAACCTACAGATATATAGCATCATTATTTCATTTGCATTGGGTATTGAGTCTCTGTTCACTGTGCCTGTATATAGTATGTATACAGTTTCTCTTGATAAAGTAAGTAAATAAAGGTAAAGAAGCATTTAAAAGGATATTGTAGAAAGTGTACAGAGAAAGACGGAGATAACAAATGTTTATCACGGCACGGTATATAAAGTTGTTCTTGTATCTACACACATACATACATATAATATATATTACAAGAACAGATTATCTAACTGCATGCACTTGCATGACATAATGATGTTATTGTAATAATTGGAATTTCTCAATACATTCTAAAACAATAGTGCCAATGTTTTAATCATTATTATTTAGCAAAAGAATGTTGCACAATCCTCATCGAATCAGTAAAATGAGTGTATTTTTTTGGTAATATAACCACCACTAATACTCTCGACCAATTAGTTTTGGTAGTGAATACATACTATAATAATGTATACATAATAATAATTCCTTTCGATGCTTATTTTCTATATCTTTTGTCATACTATTATAGTGGTGGAGCCCTGTTTACTACAGCCATTACCAACATCATCTTTATCCAGGATATCAGTTCCAGATTCAGAAAGAGTCGCAGCAGCAGTAGTCGTAGTAGGCCATATACAAATAAAGCCAAAGTCAAGTTCTTCTCTGCGAATAGATAAGATAGAAGAAAAAATAATACAAACACAGTCTTGTCCTACAACTACTCCTACTTTTTCCAAGAAGCAGAATCAGAAGAAGGGGACAAAATCAAATGGGATCTTTGATTTCTATAATAATAATAATAATAATAATAGTTGCAGTACTGCGGCGACCAACATAACATTATTCAACCACGATCAAGACGACGAGAAGGAAGAAAAAAAGACTTTATCGGAGTCACCTGCTGGAGCCCTTAGCAACAAAAATAGAATTACAAACAACATCAACGAGGAGAGCAGCTTCATCATCATCAGGAAGGAAGGAATAGGGAACTGCAAAGGATCCACGACCAGAACAACAAATGTGGGAGGACTACAAAGAAATTCCAGCAGTGTACGACGACGCATATTTACTCCCGAGTTTAAAAAGAGAGTGGTTCATGCCTTTACATCAGATACAGACTGTATAGGGAATCAGCGAGCAACTGCTCGACGATTTGGAGTACATCGTCGTCAAGTTCAAAAGTGGATCAAACAAAGATCACCACCCGTCAAGGTATCACAAAAATATGCATGGTATATATTTTTTAAGCAAAAAAAATATATGCTATATGCTACAAAACTACATACATTATTATGATCATTTAAAAATATCACGATTATCATTATCAGTTATTTGTTTTAGCGACTGATGTTCATTTTGTATGTTATGTATGCATATATATGTAGACACAGAGAAGCATTATAATAGGGTTTTATATATATATGCACACACACACACTGCTTCTTGCTTGCACTACCCATACCAATCTATCTACTACGTATTAATACAGCTACTAATGCTTAAACCCTAACTTAAACTGCATGTCTTAAAATATATTATATTATGCATTCGACCCACCACCAAAATGTATGAGTAATTCAGATTCAGATGCAACAGCAGGCTTTCTTCCTTTTTTACGTTTCTCCCCTTTTATCTATCGCACACACATTACATTATAGGCAGAATCAGCATACACACTTGTACATACAAACACATACAACATACATGTACACACATTAATAATGCGTTCTGCTTGCAACACAACTGGAACGTAATATTTTTGTTCTTATTGTATATGTGCTACAAACTTCTCTTAACTTTTCCCTTCCTTATGTTAGATAGATATAACAATACTATGTACAATAAAGGTTAAATCATGAAACAGTCTCTTTGCATAGACACATAATACATACACGCACATATCACACATGTGTGTGTGTGTATTACATTTCTCCCTCTTCCTCTCTCAACTTTTTTTTACGAAATTATATTAAGTCAATCATGGTCTCGCTAGGAAGGAATTGGTAAGCAGAATACCTGTATTTTATTTTCTCTCCCTCTCTCTGTTTAGAAAAAGGGAGGAATGAGGAAAATCATAAAACAATAAGCATTAGGGTAGGTAGGGTAAGGGCAAATGGATATATAGTTGATATATATATACTATATATCTGATTGGACAACTCAACTCAAGCACATGCATATTTTTGTACATACAAATATATACACACACAACTAACCTAGCCAGAAGGTTCCCTTTCAAACATTGTCTCTCTTTCTCTACTCTCTCGGTGTCTATCTATCTGCAAGTATATCTTTTCATTTTGGAACATAAATCTACAACAAAGTGTGGTATAGGTTTATACCATGCATATATATAGCTTTCATACACTATATATACAAAATCCCCACCAACACCATACCACTTTATGGTTAATGTAAAATGTGAACGAGAAGGCGAGCCTGCAGGGATATATTTTGCTCGAGGGCTTCAAAATAGGGCTTGAAAATGAAACCCTTCAACATCCCACAAGTTTTTAGCTCTCATTCGTCGCAGTTCTTTTCGACGATGTTCAACCACTGCTATAATAATATTATATATTATTATATTATACTGTATATTTAGGGAGTCTTTCTCTCTTTCTCTCTCTCTCCTTTTCTGTTTTGGCTTGCAAAACGCACAAGTTTCCTGGAGACTCTCATGACTCATTTCCCTATTTGTTGTCCTCTGTATTTCTCTCTCCCTCTTATATTTCCTCCATAGTTTATTTATTAGTACAAAAACATTTTAACGGCTCTTTATATTTCCTTTATCAGTCAGTTAGTCAGACTATTTTAAGCACTCGAAAACAAGTAGCGAAATACTGCAATCATATTATTAAACATAGAAGAAAAGTTTTAATGTACATATAAAGTAGTATATCATACTAAAGACAAACATACTTTTCTATACAGAAGAAAAAATAATAATCAAATAATATTTTAACTTTAACCTTCTTCCCTAAATTTTTATATCGCGAGTGTGTCTATGAGATTATTATTTACACAGGTTTATACTGTACACAAAAATAATAATACGATAATAGCAATTGGAATTTGGAATGTAAGTATAATATCAACAAATACAAATAAAGTTAACTAATCTATATTAAGATACGTAATAATTAAGACTAGTGAATAAAGTGCACAGTCCAAATATATATACCGTATATGTAATATCGTACGTGTACTTTAGTGCTACATGACTGCCGACGTCAAATTCTTTACTTTGTTTCTGTCTGTCATTCTGCATCACGGCAGAGTTGAATAGTAGTACTTAGTAGTAATATGTCAATTGTTGAGCTGTAAAGATGTGCTCTTTTATATTATGTGTGTGTTCACATTTATTACGTTGTGTTTGTCTATCTGTTAGTGTTTGATATCTACATTAGCTTATTTACCACAAGTTTTGTGAAGTTTCTACTATCTACCTAAGAACTAAGAACCATATAATTTGTACAGTGCAAAATATTATCCAAAGTATGTAATGTAGTGTCACTGGAAGTTTTTATACATTTTGTGTGTGTGTGCGTGTCATCCTTACTTTTGTTGATTTCCCTATAGAACAGTTCAAAAGGAATAATATTTATATATTAAATTTAAAAAATATTTAGAAATTAAATAAATATTTAAAACAAGAGATTCGATGGTAAGAACAAAAATCTATATCTACATAATATAAATAAATAAATAATTCACTTATATTTTGCCCGCTCTATACTTAAACAGTTTCATTTCATTACACTTTATACTCTAAATTGAACATTAAGGACAATTTTAGCTTATTATTTGTGAAAAAATTTAAGGGTGGATGCTTATTTACTGCTGATAAGATATATTATACATATTTTTGAATTTTGTCATGAGTGCTACGTGATGGAGATAGCAATAATATATAGTCTGGCAAACTTGAAGGTATTCCGAAATCTAAAGCGTATATTATTATACAAAATTAGTAGAAGCAATTTTTGAAGAGCAGGTTATAAGAAAATATTATACATATTATAAAGATACTATAAATGTACATGAAATACATACATGCATATTATATATATCTAGGAGAAAAAGGAAGGGAATTTTTTTGCCTCCTTGGTTTGTCAGACATTGACAAAGAAGTATGTATACATCGTACAATGTTACTCTGTTATGAACTTGTGTGTAGCTCTGTTATGAGCCCTTATGTCATAATATCCTTTGTACTTTTATCTTGCATGTATATACATTAAATATGCATCTATATAGGTATTAGGTATAGGTCTGTGTAAGGTACCTCATGATAGTATTCTTTAAATATCATGTAAACAATATTCAAGTTGCATTGCCAATATAAAAACATTCGAAGGTCATAAAAGTCTATAATATTATCATTTAAAAATTTTAATATGTATATATTAGTTATATATTAGTATTACTGTTGAGGTATTGAGTTGTATAAATAGCTTAAAAGTTGATGATTTAAGTACTTCTTATTTATGTTTTTGTTTCTTTGTTTTTCCATTTTATAGGGAAATTCGTCAGATGAAAGGATACATCCAAATTCTGGTCTAACGCTGCTCAAGGAATCGTCAAGCATGGCAAATGCAATAAATTCACTTTTATCATTACGGGATGCAGTGCGAATCAAGGGCCCTTGGTCACCTCAGGGTACATCTGCCTCATCCACGTCCACCTCGTCAAACCTTACTTCGGCCATAAATTTAGGACTACTAAGTAATTCAGCGTCTGGACTTTTACATGATAGGAATCATACAAGTCCTCCGCTGGCTCAAACCCTAAATGAAAGTAGAAATACAACACCTATTCGTCATCATCAAGGTCATCATCTTGATAATACTCATAATCGATCACCAAGAATAAGTCCAGCAAGTATAGCAAGTAATAGTCCATCAAACAAAGCTCATGGAAGTAATAATAGCCTAAACTATTCAACGTTGACAAATGGACATCCTCTGAATAATAACAACAATAATAGTGACAATGAATCATTAATGAGCCCCTCTGAAATTCTTCTCGATGAACTTTCCTACTTGTATCCTCAAGAAGATTATACATTACTTAGAAACGCTTGCTTGAAAAATGAAATTACATTAACAAAATTATCATCACGTTTCAACTACGCTAGTAGTTATCCATCAGCTACAACTCCCTCCCCTAACAATAGTAGTGGCAGTAATGGTGGTTTAAAGGACGATTATATGACTCAGCAAACTTTGCAATTGATCAAACAACAAAATGAGTATGTGCAAATGCTCCAACAGTCTGGAGTTAATTTACAGTCTGTATTTCCCGGTGAAATGACTATGGGTGCCTCGTTGAATCTATCACATTTAACATCAACTGATCCTCACAATCCCAACTCCAGTAAATATCCTACCTGGTTTCATCCACTGGCTCATGCAGCAGCAGCTGCCGCTGCAATGGGTCTTCCGACAACAACAACAACCCAAAATACTCTTCATGGGAATGGAAGCAATATCAACGGTGGTGGAAGTAGTAGGAAGAAAACTTCGTATCATTCAGATTCTCACATGTTCCTTTCTCCAAAGATACCCGCTGTTAACTCAAGTAAACCGAAAACCGTTGCCGCAGCTCTTGCAGCTACAAGACTCTCGCCAAATATAATGGGCATCAATAGTACGAATAGTAACAGTAATAATAGTGGAAATATTGTGGGTAATGGGAAATCAAAGAAACCGTCTGCACCAAGAAAGCGTCCACAACGATCTAAACCAAGTACAATCACAAGACCGCCCATAGTTATGGATGATGATGACATTGAACCTACTTCTGTGTTAGAAATTACAACACAAATACCGAGTGATTATGGTATGGATCTCACAACGGGAACTTCGTCATCCTTCAAAGGAAATGAGGGGAACACCAATTCAAAAAGATTTCAAAATGATACAATGCTATCACTTGTCAATAATGATAATAATGAGACTGATTTTCAACAACAAGAAGAACAAGAGTCACCACCATTGACAGCTACCAATAATAATAATGGAAAGTCAAATGGACATAACTTACTCAGTGCTGCTTCACTTTCCTTAGAAAACTATTTACGAAATGTTTTACCAAACAAAAATACCAACAACAGCAGTAGTAATAATAATAATAATAACAACAACAATGGGAGAACTAATAACAACAACAATAAATCACCATCTCCAACGTCCTCCTCAGAGTCTAGTACAGCCGTAGAACCTTCTTCTGTCTCAGAAACTGACAGAAGAAAACAACAAGTTTTAGAAGCTTTTAATTTTGATCCCGAAGTATCTGGAGATGCGAGATCAATTGCTCGAAAATTCGGTCTTAACATTCGTGTTGTTTTAAAATGGCTTAGAGAAGGACCTTCAAAATCTTTACCAGCTTTACTCACCAAACCACCAAATGGTGGATTAAATTTAAGCATGGACAATCCAATACTTTCGGTAGGAGATGTCAAATATGTTCCCTTCCCAATTAATGGTAATGGTGGTGACAGCAAGTCAGGTTCAACTACAAGTGCCAATAATAATCAAAAGAAACTTTTGCCCAACAAGCGAAAGAATACAAAGCCGAATCAAATCTGTGATTTTCAAAACGATGACCTTCCTGATGACACTGAATCTTCACCACTTGACATGGTAGTTCCTATCAAAAAGCGACGCGTTTCTAACTCCAACGGATCATAAGCAGAGAGAAGAAAAAGTATGAGAGAAAAGGAACATATCTTTGTAAAATGGTATTGTAACATAATATAAGTATATTATTACACCTTATACTTTCTCTATTTGAATATTATATCCCACTTTCTCTATATTTCTCTAATTGAATATTATATCCCATGTTAAAAAACCAAATTAAAATACATTATGACATTATTAAGTATGGTGTATTTTTCTTTTGTTTGTTTTTTTAAAAACAGAAACGCTTAACAGGGTATTAATCCTGGATTGATGAACAAAAAAAAAAAGAGCACGTTATATTTTCTTTTTGGACTGAACAAGTAAACTTTGAGACTGATGAAAACAAAAAAACTATTGAAGTGCATTGATGCTGAAAATAAATCCATGCCTGGAAATTCAATTTATAAACGTACCTATATTATAGCGGGACATTGTGTCATTATAATATATTTATAATTAAAAAACTGTTGTTATTATTAGACATGTATAGAATTGGCTTCAAGTGACTTGTGTATCTTGTGCATCATAGTTGAAACAAAGTTATTTGAAACATTTCCAACCGACTTGGATTTCAAGTCAACTAAAGTTCCAAATAAGTAACTTGGTTTTGACAAGAGAAAATTACAAGTTCTAGAAACTTGAAGACTTTTATCTGTCTCGATAGATTTTATGAGCATTATAAAAAAAAATATTATGCTCAAAAAAATTTATCCACCTGACTCCTTCTAAATAAAAACAACAAATAATATTTTGCTTGTGTTACGCTACCAAAAAATCCCTCAACACTGCCCTATTTAGTAGATTAAAAACTCAAAATTAATCGAAGCTTTTAAGTGACTTTAAATAACAAAGTTATTTGGAATGGAACTGAGGGCAGTTGAGACTTGTAAAGAAGTGGGGTCAATTCTGCACATGCCTAGTTATCAGTAGCACTACTATATATTATTATTACAAAGTAATGTGTTCATACAAAAGGAATACCTAAAGAATTTGTTCAGCTTTTTTTAAGCAAAAAAATAAGGATGATATAATATTATTATAAAACATAATTTTATAAACAATTTAAATGATAAATCCATGCCTTGATCTGACTGAAAATATTTGACAGGCGTATGTTTCAAATACTACCCACACACACAATGTTCTCTCAAACTGATTATATTTTTTATGAAATAATACACTATATAATAATATTATAGGGATATAAATAAGATATTTCATACTTAGTGGATAATAGATTGTAAATTAGACATAAGATTAAAGTAGAACATATTATTTATAAAATTTAAAATTTTATGTACATATAATAATATATTATTATAGATATATTAGCAGAGATACCTATTTAACAAATTATTATATATAAAGCAAGAAATTCATTTTATAAACATGTATGCCTTACTTCATATTGTCTGTCTCTTGTATAAGATTGTAAGCTTCCCAACTGTAGTAATGCGTCAATGCTTTATATTGTAGATATATATATTATATTTATTCGTATTTATAGTAAATTATTTATTGAATTATTCATCATTTATTTACTCAAAAGTAAAAGATGTATAATATATTACGAAAATCTTCATTTTAATGTAAATACTATTATTATAGAAGAAAAGACTACAATGTTGTGTATGTTTCTTAATGACACGCTGTGTACATAAGTAATACATGCAACAATACGTAATACTGTAATGTTATTATGATATATAGGTGTAATGTAATGAAACAAAATTCATTCCTAACTAATCACCTGAAAAGACTTTTTTGAAAATGACTACCTCGAATACAAATGTATCATCTTAAAATATTATTTAAAAGATAGGAAAATGTATTTTGCACAAGGATAATCAACGCTAGTACTGATAAAATTAATTGCTATCATTGTTAAGCATTAGGATATTTTAAGCATTTTGTAATCACTTTTTGAATGAACCTTAATTATTATACGTATTACTAATTTACTATTATTAATAATTATACCTCATCCCATAATAATATAATGTGGATGTAAAGTGTAAACATTATTATTATACGTGGAGCACTAAGAGCACTAATAATAATATAAGACGTTTTTATATAATCTTCATTAAAAAGTTATAAACAGCAATAATAATTATTAATGTAAAATGTAACAAAACCTTAGACACATGCATGCCTTATTACGTGTAGTACATTAACTACTATACTACTATATAGACTCAAAACTATTTTTCTGTAATATAAGTACAAAATGTTCAGTGTTTTAATCATTACTTTTACCAAACCGTTTTATTATTTACTAGTTTCCAAAGATGGAAAGTAGTAGGTTAGTCATCATTATCCTTATTCATTGAGAATTAACCTTATATTATAATCAAAAAAGTTTTGTAATAATTTATGCAGCTAAAATGTAACATTTACGACAACGCACTACAGTCCCTTAAATGTTATCTCGAATATATACTTTAAAGTTTAGAGGTCTGTCCTCAATGTTTTCACTTGATTTGCAATTGTTATTTAAAACCAGATACGTGTATGTTTTCACACAATTTAATACTGCTGTTGTTATTTTTTATATATGTATACTTTTACTTACAATATTGTTTATGCATCTCTGTATAATATGAAATAAAACTTTACTGTTGATTTAATTGCATTATTCAATTTTAGGAAATTATTGTGCAAAATAAAACATATACTTGAGGCTTACTGAGACTTAGTAAGTACCTACTACCTACATGCTGCATAATATTATAGCAAGTACAAAGTACTGTTTACAGTTTACAGTGTACTTAAACATCATGATAACATAAAAGTTAAATATGTACAAATGTCCATGCCGGGCCGACACAACAAACCAAAGTATGTATAACTGCATATTACTTCGTATCGTTAGTACTTAGTACATACTAACATACTACATACTTAATCGCAGGTTTGCTTTCAATCAAACCTTTTTGGACTGAAGACCGCAAATCAAATCTATTATCCGACAACTAATGCCCGAGAAAATAAGATAAATATCACGTAAGTATTTCATTGAGACTACTAACCTCGATTCACTGGAGCACTGTCGAATCTTCAAAGTTTTCCCAGCATGATTTGGATTCCATAAGAATAATTATCGTCAAAGTATTTCATCATTTGATTCAAAGGTATTAAAATCGGAGAAATCAGTATGAAAAAAGTAAGGACCATGTACCATGTGGAGTGGTAAATTGTAAAAAATTGTAAACAGGTTTCAAAACGAGTAATGTGTATTGAATGACGATTACTTTTTTATTGATGTAAACCGGGTCAAATAAATAGTTACTTAAAGAAAGTTAAAATGAAGCAACAAAATTATGCCTAATATTTTCTTTCCTCACGAAAACCTTAGTTAAATTTTTTCAAGTTCGAAAAAATCCTACGGTCTCGAATATCCCGCATAATATACCTCGTTTTATCATTGAGAAAAATGATGTTTTTTATTCTACAGAATTTCTCTTTCACTTATACTTTTTGTGCTTTCTCACGCTTTCTCTCACTAAATTTTTTATGCATAATATCCTCATGAATTTTAAATAAAATCAGCGTGTGCAACGATATTAGAACGGTCGACCGTCACAAAGTTTTTGACTTGTGGCGATATGACTTTGCAGTGGAAATATTGACAGGATTCGGAAAGAATTTATTTCCGTCTGATGAAATCCGAGGAGAAAGTTATGTGCATTATAGTTTCTGAGCTACTTTATTTTATAAACCCTGATAGTTTTAGCCCTGTGACCAGCGACTATACCCCCTTTCGAACGTACTATAAATCAAATGGGATTTAAATAATACATTTCATGAGCTTGCATTTTAACATTGTAATATTACAATCCATCATTTCTCGGTGACACCATTCGTGTAGGGTTAAACAAAGTCACTTATTTATCCTAAAATAAAATAAATCCTAAAAAATAAATTATACCGATCATTTAATAATAAATGTATAATGATTTCATGCTTAAGTTCAGAATTTAAACTGCTCTTTTTATAACTTTTTATTCGCTGAAAGTTATTTTCTGGGTGGGTTAAATCATACAGAATTGCCACAGATAGGATAACATGATGTGTACACAGTTTTATATATACATCTATTACTTAGTTTTAGATTTTTTTTGACAATAATAATTATTCACCAAGTTAACGTTAAGGAGTAGAGCGAGGAGTATAAGAGTAATGATAGAAAACAGGAATGGATTTTTCAGCCCTCATTACTCATTACTCATTAATAAACATATTATACGCATTGTACAACAAAAAACTCAAAGAGTTCTTTCAAAGTCAACTTTGACCTTCATAATGTCACACCTGATGTATTGTTTTTTTTTCACCGTCCTGAATTTACGATTGAAAATCACGCCTATATTAAATTATAACCTTGCAAGGTTAGAAGCACAAATTGTAAACTAGGAAACTGACAAAAATACACGATGAACGATAGACTTTATAATAATAATATTATGGTTTATTGTATTTTGTGTAGAGAAATTTGCTTAAATTCGTACGTCATACAATCAACGTGTACATACTAAAGGAATGAGAGGAACAATAATCATAGTAAATACATAACTATTCACGCTTTGCTCAACAATATTGAATATGAAACGAGCTGATGTCTTTAATGATCAAAATGCATTATGTTAGACGACATTCATGTAATTATAAAGTTAAGCAATCTTCCTACGCACCAAACGACGGGTACTAAGGTATAATCTAACATCTAATATTATAATAAATTCATGTTTAAATATCGTCCGTATTTTAGTATATATTAGTACAATTCTTTATACCTCACTGCTGGTATAAAAAAGTTGTATTTTTCTATCTTCTTTTGGTATCCCTTATTTTTCGTATTACATTTAATTTCCTTTTCAAAAGCGAATCCAGCGTGCCTATATACGCAGTTGGCAATGCGTTAAGCTTACGTGAAATTAGTAATGAGATTTTTCTTGACCAATGGAAATTTTTTGTACAATGACAATACTTTTAAAAGCCTCCAATGAAAAAATGTATTTTTGTGTAAGCTTAGCGCAAAGTAAAAGCTATATAGACAAACTTTGGATTCGCTTAAATATATAATAAGATAATAATATACTGTGTAAAATACAATATCGCAAAGGAGGAAAATACTAATGGTAAAAATGATAGTTATTTTTGTAAGTATTACATATGATGTATTTTCTTACCACTTATTTACCACTTTTCATTTTAATCATTTCAGCTTTCAAAACGCCGTGTGTTGTTTCAATCATTTTGCAATATATTATGCATTTTGTATTTTTTTATACAGTAACAATAATCAATAACGTTTCATCAGTTCACACTAAGCTAAACTGATGGAAGTACTTCTGCGATAAACTTTCGCACATCTTCCATTTCGGGCTCGCATGAACTATGAGCCAATCCTTGATACGTCTTGAATGTAAACTTGCTTGTATGACTTTTTAGGATTTGAGATGTTGCTAAACCAAATGGGTACAGCACAAGAGGGTCTGAACTACCATGACACTGTAAGATTGGTGTTGATTTATTTTTACCCCAACTGGAAAAGGTTTTATAAAGGGGTAGCCACGATGATAATGCAATTATTCCTCCAAGTTCAACGGGTCCCGAAAGGCCAGTATACAGAGCTATTAATTTATCATTTATAAGCAATACATTTTGTTATCAATATAAGTAAACTCATAAAATGATAAAAACTTAATCATGTCAGTTTACATAGTTAGTATGATATAGATATATATATAAGTCCTAAACTTTAAAATATTTATTTACCTAATGCACCTCCCTGACTGAACCCTCCAACAACTATACGATTTGCCGGAATTCCAGCAGCAATTTCTGATTGTATCATGCTTGTAATCTGTCCAGCAGCTGCCTTAATGCCTAATTCATCTTCAGCATCTGATGGGTCTAAACTTTTCAAATCAAACCACGATGGCATACGGAGTCCTCCATTTAGGGATACTGGACTTGACTCACTGTATATAAAATATAACAAGTTTGTAAGGACCGTATAATGACTTGGGTGTACAAAATAATATTGTAATAATGGAGTAGTAAATACTTAACCAAAGTAAATGGAAATTGTTTAAAAGTTGTAATGCTTACGCAGTGGGGCAAATGAGCTTGGCATAACTGTCGAATACATATGAATAAAGTATAATTAGTCCACACATCCGCACACTAACTACAATTTTTACGAGAGTAATATTATTGTAAGAAATAAAATAAAAAATACCCAGGTTTTATTGCTGAAATTGCCCCTGCCCAACCTCGCCTTTAATAGAAAACAAAACAAACTTCATTCATTACTAGCTATTACGTTTGAGCATAATATTTTATATGACACAACAATGCCAAAATAATATGCTCTTAGGTTGTTTTGTTTTATTATAAATAGGTAAATACAATACTTTTATTGTTTATTGGCATTATGAATAATGATATTATCTAACTAATATTTTTGTTACCCTGTATCGCCGAGTCCTGCGTTCAACACAAAACAAAAACATTTATAATTAAATTATTTTACTTTCGTTTTCGATTCTCCATTTCTATCCAGGCATCAATAAATAATTAAAAGTATAGTTATTCCGTATTATTATTTTACCATGCAAGAAAATGATTGTTGCAGTATGCTTTCCAGAAGCAGGAACAACCACAGGCGATGACATTATTGAATTTTATTGATTTCTATGTGTACTAAATATAGTAGCGTAAGTAATAATTGATCAAGTGTGTGTGTGTGTATGTAAGCAATAGTATTATCAAGGATTTTATAACGAGATACTCTGATAGTATACAACCTTACAACCTGTACAAATGAATAAAAAACAAATTACGTAATTAATGACAAAAATCCGCAAACATTACTTTTTAAGTGTACTTGGTTTCTTTGGTTTTGATTTGGATAATATTATACTTTAGAATTTTAGAATAAAATGTTACTTATTGCTTATTGAGTTTAATATGAATTAATAACAGTATCGGTTATCGGCTTACACACATTTACAATTAATACAATTTAACTGTAAACTGTAATTTGTGTACGAAATTATTAACAATGTACACCATACAAAGTACTTATTTAAAATTTAAATGTATAGATACATACATAAAAATCATTAATACAACTTATGTACTTATGTATTCCTTCCTACTTATAAATAATAATATGAATGAGACGTTACCAAATGATTAAATAATTAAATATACAGTTGTATGTACTTAGGTTTTTACCTGTAGGACGTATTGTTTAGTGTAGACAACACTTCAATTAATTTCGAGTTTAAATTCAGGAAGAAAAGTACTTTTTTCACACAAGTTTGACTGAAGTTTTACTAACAATTGTAAAAAAGGGTATTACACTTCGACTTCCCTACTCAAAACTCAAAACTAAGACAAGTGCTCAAGTTCTTGTATTTTATCTTTTTGACATTTAGATATGGAACACACACAACGAGAAACTGTCTCTCGCTCTCTATTCCAGCGCTGAAGTGTTTGAAATAATAATATAAAAGTCGGCCCCGATTTTGTCGTTCTTTATTACTTATATTTTTATCATCATTTCCCAAACAAAAGTTGATTGTAATTAAAACTCTGAAGTGGCCATTTAAGAAAGTTGAAGACCTGAAGTACTCATCTTAAATTAGCATATTCAAGTAAGGAAATTGAAAAACAAAATTTTTGCAACTTTTTCAACGGTTATTTTGCTTCATAAAACTTCAAACTCTATTTATAATATTATTTAAGAATTATTTGTGCATCGTAAATTGTAGTACTTATAACGTAGTATTTATTTATTAAGTATTAGTATCGTGTATAAGATATCGTGTAAGTAGATGAAGTATGCACGTATTTGTTTTTTGTTTTAGTAATCTGATGGAAAGTAGAAAGGTCTTAAACCTTAAACATAATCACAGTATTATCGCCGTATACTGAGACTATCTTGATTATAGGCATTTATTTTTAGGACTTGGGACGTCTTTTTGTCCTTGCAATCAAATTATTCTAGTACGTTTAAAAACGCTTTTTTTCACATGTTACAATAGGTATCATTCGATAAATACATAGTTTCTGTCCCAGTCGGACAGAAACTATGTGTGCATACATATTTGATATTTTATACCAAAGTTCTGATTTCTGATCATAGTTAGACGGATACCCCTTTTAAAAGTACAGAATGGTGCATATCCTTAATACGCCGTTTTTATTGTTGTAGTTTCGGTGTGTCAAAAAGTAAAGGTTCATATATAAGTAGATAGTATAGGAACGAATATTGAAAATAATATAATGATACAACTACAACCATGCTGATTTATTATTATTTATTCGTATGCCGATACCATACGTTAAAATTAGAAGATTTTTAGTTAACACAAGTTACTTCAAATAATATTAAAACCGTACTCATATTCATTGTAGGCTCTTATGCTTTCTGCCATTACTCTCTGCGATAACGTACAAAAGATTGTGTTTAAAGTTTAAAAATTGTTTATAACAAGAAAGAAAAGGTTAGAGAAACACTCATTATACTCGTTTAGAACATTTTGTATCGAGGTGCTATACCTATCATGAAATATTTCATAACGATATTTAAAATATTTTACGTTAGTGCTTTCAAAAATGTCGATTTTCAATTTCAAACCCCGGAATAACTACTATTGTGAGATAGATTTAAATGTGACTGCTTTTCCAATTATGCTTCAACGTCTAAAATACAAATCTGTTTAATATTTTTTAAAGGATGGAAGTGGACGAAGATTCTCCAGTTCAGTCTCCCGTAGCCTCAAAATCTAGGAGCGCTTCTCCAGCAAAATCGGGATCAAGGTCACGGAGTGGATCTCGTGAAAGGTCACGTTCGCGGTCTCGTAGTGGTTCCCGAGAAAGATCGAAATCAGGTTCGCGCTCAAGAAGTGGCTCACGTGGAAGATCAAAATCGGGATCTAGGTCACGTAGTGGCTCTCGTGAGAGGTCCAAATCAGGCTCGCGCTCAAGGAGCGGCTCTCGTGAAAGATCTAAATCAAGATCCCGTTCTAGAAGTGGCTCTCCAGATAAATCAAAGTCCAGATCGAGATCAAGGAGCAGTTCACGACAAAAATCAAAATCTAGAAGTGTGTCCCCGGGAAAGTCCAGATCACGATCGAGATCAAGAAGTTTATCGCGAGAAAAATCCAAATCACGATCAAGGTCAAGGTCTCGAAGTGTATCTCTAGCAAAATCTAAATCAAGGTCTCGATCAAGAAGTGGTGGTTCTCCTGCGAAATCCAGATCAAGGAGTGGATCTCGTGTAAAATCAAGGTCTAGAAGTGGCTCGAGAGCAAAATCTGCATCAAAGTCGAGATCAAGATCAAGAAGCGTTTCTAGAGAAAAATCTAAATCAAGGTCCAGATCAAGGAGTGGCTCCAGAGTTAAATCTAGGTCTCGAAGTGGCTCCAGAGTTAAATCCAGATCAAGGAGTGGCTCCAGAGTTAAATCCAGATCAAGGAGTGGCTCCAGAGTTAAATCCAGATCAAGGAGTGGATCTCGTGTAAAATCAAGGTCTAGAAGTGGCTCTAGGGCAAAATCTGCATCAAAGTCGAGATCAAGATCAAGAAGTGGCTCCAGAGTTAAATCCAGATCAAGGAGTGGCTCTCGTGCAAGGTCCAGGTCAAGAAGCGTTTCTAGGGACAAATCAAAGTCACGTGAAAGAAGTGGCTCTCGTGATAAGTCGAAATCTCGGTCGAGATCAAGGAGTGGTTCCCGTGACAAATCTAAATCAAGATCAAGGAGCGGATCTCGAGAAAAAGCAAAGTCCCGCTCCGGATCTCCAAGCGGAGAAAAGGATAAAGAGGGTGGAAAGAAAGGGAAAGACAAAGATTCTGACTCTGACTCTGACGATGATAAACTTTTAAATCGTGGAGATGATTATGTTTCTGATTTTGATCTTATGCTTGCAAAGAAAAAGAGTGAGCAAACTAAACGAAGAAAAAGGAAGGATATTGATATAATTAATGACAATGATGATTTAATTGCTCAGCTTTTGAGTGAGATGCGTAACGCTGCGGAGGTATTATATTTCGCATTATACTTTTCTTTTAACTTTCGTTTTAGTGTTTGAGTAAATTATAAATTTTCATTTCAATATTGGATTGTCTTTTACTAGTTTATATCATTATGTGTTATGTTAATGTTCGTAAGAGCATTGTAAACGCATATTCTTTTCCCGTTTACTAGTAGAGTATTTATGCCATGAGAAGAAAAAGTAATAAAGTATTGATTTCATTGTTATATTATTGTTATATAGGAGGACCGAGAGTTGAATAAGGAAGGACGACCCGCTACTAAAAAAATTGCAATGCTGACCAATACAATGTCTCAGCTCAAGAAACATGATTTAGTACGTTGCGGAAAATTATTTTCTCTCTAATTTTTTTACGACTTTCCTATTTGTGTATATGATATTTTATGCTCCTTATTATTATGTTAGAACCAAATCATAGTTTGTTTTGTTTTTCATTTATTAGCAAATGGCGTTTCTTGAGCATGGGGTTCTTACTATTTTAACTGACTGGCTTGCTCCAATGCCTGACCGTAGCTTGCCGGCTTTGAAAATCCGTGAGAGTATATTGAAACTTTTAACAGAGGTAAATAATCTTTTGCAATTCTTGCAAATTCGAGACGAATACAGTAACATATTATGTGTGTACAACGTGGTTAATTTCATATTTTCGTATTTAACAACTGCCTTAGGTTACCATTCATTTTGAAAATAATGTTGTGCTTACGCACAATTTTTTAAATTTCAGTTTCCTCCAGTTGAACAAACAACCCTGAAACAATCAGGAATAGGAAAAGCTGTAATGTACTTGTATAAACATCCCAAAGAGACAAAAGCTAATAAATCTCTTGCCGGCCGAATGATAAGTAATTGGGCCAGACCTATTTTCAATCTATCAACTGATTTTAAGGATATGTCAAAGGAGGAGAGAGAACAGAGAGACTTGGAACAAATGCCAAAGGTACAAGCTGTTTAGTCAAATTTTCATAGTTAAATTCATTTTTAAGTATTATAATATAGTGATCCTGACTTGACTTATTACGCCAAGTAACGGTAACGCCAAGTTATGCTTTGTGTGCTATAACTGTTACAACTTGTACAATTATTATAGTTTTTATAAAAATGTTCTAACCTCGCTATTTTTTACTGTTTAAATAAACTGGTTTATTTGCTATTTTATTTTAGCGACGGCGTCTTTCTGAGGATGGATGTAAGTATCATAGTAATAACGATTAATGATAATAATTTTTCAATGTTCAGTTGGAAGCGTTGGTTTACAATGTTTTGTCATGATGAAATGCAGTAAAAGAACTGTTTACATTTTTATTTCTCGTGATTTAGCAGCTTCTTCTTCTCGTCGCAACGAAGATATCAATAAAGCTATGAGTGGGGAAGGACAGTAAGTATTTTGCTCCGCCGAATTTTGTTTTAGTGTGTTTTAAAAAACAACTAACGTGCAAGTTAAGTTAAATTTATTCAAAATAGTATGAGACTAGTCATACTTACTTACATGCTGTTTTCAATGTGTTTTCTAGAGCTTTACGTCCAGGTGACCCAGGTTGGGTTCCAAGAGCGCGTGTACCTGTTCCTTCTACAAAGGATTATGTTGTGCGTCCCAAGTGGAATAGTGAAGTTGATATTAGTCGAGTAAGGATACTTTAGTCATTAACTTGAATTCCTAGTATCTAGCACTCTCAAATTGGTCATACACATACATTATCAGATTATGAAAACCTGATGACTAAGTATGTAGGTTATTACATGATTAAGAGGTTATTATTACAATATGATATGCATTGACTTTACATTTATTTTGTATATTTTTATAGACAAATAGAAAGCAAGCATCTCGACTGGACAAGCACATCAGAGCCTTTGTTGAAAAAAAGAAGTTGTCCAAAGCACAACGAGCCGTAACAATTTCTGTAGAAGGACGAAAAATGAATTTATAATTATTGCACCTTTATATTGTTCTTAATGTTGTATTTACTTACGTTCGACGATTATTAGTATTACACAATGTGGTAATGTAATGTAAACAATTACTGGTTGCTACTTGTAATATATTTCTATTTTAAAGTCAATGAAGCTTCTCAATTCTTCATAACACAATGAATTACATTATAATATTTATATCTACGTATGTATATGAAATATGGATGTGATGCATTTCATATTTTGTTTAGAGATAAGTTTTTACTATTTACTAGCTTCTCATATTATTGAGTTTACTTAAAAAATAGCAGTAGAAAGGATCCAACCGTACTCTATTATTTGTAAACATCCTGCTACATGCACGTAAGATCGAAAGCTTTAAACTATTTTACAGGAGTCGAAGGTTATAGGAGCTAACAGTAATAACAATTAATTTTCTTAAACTGAAGTTCAAACATTTTAAAACTGTTATTGCACCTACAATTAAGACTCCTTTCACGAATTTTAAATCTCTCGAGCTGACGGAGTGGCGGTGGACCTTTAGTATATTATAATAATATGTAAGTACATAAATTAATATACCCAATGAATGAACTTATAGTTCAGCAAGTGATTTATAATTATTATAATTACATACTGATTACATTAAGATGAATGGCTGGAAGGACCGCGAAGACTTGTTACATGATAATTTGATTTTAGTATAATATCATATTTTTTCTGAGTCTTACCAACAAAAGCCATCATAAATTTTTTAGTGAAATGAATTATCAATCACTTTGTTATTTTCTTATTGCTATGATATCATTACAAGTTACAACATTGCAGCCTATGTACAGCCTATGTATGATGTATTCTACATTTTAGTTATGTGATGTTTTTTTGGCTATACTTAATGTCGTATAAACATTTATTATGTTAGTTTAGTTAACCTCGATACCTTGAATCAGATGATCGACCTTTTATAATGCGTTAATTACATCAATAACCCTATGGACCTCTTAATAAGCTTGAAATGTTGTAAACTATATTATGTACAGTTGAATACAATACCCATGCTGTAGGATATGACGCAAAACTACATATGAGCAATATTAAGACAAAAAAAATCTAACGATGTACATGTAATGAAGTTTTAGTATTTTGCCGAGGGAAATGACTTATTTATTCTTATT
The DNA here is from genome assembly GCA_034698285.1 of Sminthurinus bimaculatus. Lineage (NCBI taxonomy): Eukaryota > Metazoa > Arthropoda > Collembola > Symphypleona > Katiannidae > Sminthurinus > Sminthurinus bimaculatus. Next base: position 1,629 of record JAQIVE010000742.1, on the reverse strand, counting down.
GATTAATTGTATGGATGATCAGTACCTAGACTATAATCGATAAATAAATATTAATAAATTACACGTGATCTTTTGCCAATAACAATACCCATGGGACACTTTATTTTTCATGTTGTACGGTATGGTTGCAGACGACACACTATATGAAAGTATTTTGTATAATCTATTGTATAGTCTAATCATAGTCATTTCTTTTTGTCATTTACATTAGCAATAGAAATCTATACCTTTTTACATCCTAAATCTTTTGAAACTAAAACAATTATTTTTTCAAAATAATGACTGTTGAAATAGTGGTAAACTTTAATGAACAATACAAAACACACCATCCACTTATGTAATGCAATGTAAGTACATACTACTAGCCAGTTTAACAATAAATACTAAATTTTAAATTGAATAGGAACACTACAAATAAATAACAAAACAAACGATTGTGTAAAACATTTATGTAAATTCAATAGTCGTTAAGTAATTAGTAAATGCTGCAAGTTTTTAAGAGTAAAAATCGTGTATAAAATCACAGAAACGAAGCAAATATTATATAAAACATGTTTGCAACATCAAACAACAATTAACAACAATTTATCCCGAGTCAGGATTCCTGACCTATACTTGTGAATTCAAATGTCACATTAAGGACCTTATTTTTTAGTGACTAAAATTTGTGAAATTACATGCAGACGCGTGATCAGAAAATCAGCGATCTTATTTACAAAAGTTAGAAAGAGAAACTTCGATACTGGAGTGAGATTTTTTCAGAGGAGACAATGTGCAAATTATTGCTTCTTTCCAGAATTTTTGAGCAATACCTTTGATGCTGCATAAAAGTTTTAATCTACTACCTGCTTTTGAAAACTCTGGATAAATAGGTTTATGAAGTGAAATTTTAATGCAGCATGTCAAAAAATCAACTTGAAAAACTAAAAAGAAACTATATAGCAGACCATTGTGTACCATATTTGATTAAGAAGTAATATACAATTTTCCTCTTTGAAATCGAATAAATGGTTCTCAAATGCCAGGTATAGTAAATTCACGCACCAGTTTTCTGCAAGGCCCGCAATAACAGAATTTTGTTTCGGGCTTAGCCCGCAAATGTTTTCGTCATGTTTTTTTAGAAATTTCCCAGAAAAAAACCCTCAAGACGGCCATTTTCTTAGAAATTTCACAGATAAGAGCCCTTAATTATTAGAAAAAAGTGCTTGCGGCTGAGCCCGCAAAAACTGATTTTTGGTGCATTTTCCAGCAAAAGCGGCGCTCGCATGGTTGCGCAGAAAAATGATGCATGAGTAAATTAGTTCCTATATTCTTCTTTGATACTAAATAATTGATTGTAGTTAAATCTTTTGGAATACAATAATGACTACTAAGGTTTTGCGACATAACTTCAATGCGTAGTAATATGGTATGTACAATTTAAATAACAACGTTATCAAAAACGTGAAGCTCCTTAATTCCTAGTTTTGAATCTGTTTGCTTCACCAAAATGTTGTTTCTGCAGATGGAACTTTCATGACTCCAACGCCGCCACCAAGTCGTCGATAATTCATGGAGCCACAAGCCTTCCAAGTATTCACATCAGGATCATACACTTCGATCGTTTTTAAATACGCTACAAAGTAAAAG
>JAQIVE010000741.1:0-32163 GCA_034698285.1 Sminthurinus bimaculatus | reverse complement strand
TGAATATTATGAATATCGTGAGTGTACCCTACGATCTTTCGAGAGACTAGAAATATATTTTGCCTTTTATCGCTATTCCTTTTTTTTGGGTAACTAAAAAAATCCTAGAGAATAATAAATATATACATAATACCAGCAACTCTTTTTTTTGCCTTCTTCTATACGTGTACAAGTACATAAGGTTATGAAAAAACTTATGGAAAGATAGAAAAAATATGTATCGTGGTGGTAATACTTTTGATTCTGATTCTGCTTCAGTACATTTCTGACTAGGAGAAAGCACCAGCAGAATTTCACATCCGTCTCGACATTTTCCATAAAGTATTTATTATATGCTCGCATAATAGGAATTGCAAGTAAAGTGTATAAATAAGTAATACACAAGTATGAGCATTCTTGCATAAGTTTTGAAGTTGAATCGTAATATACAATATACAAATAAGTATGTGTAGACTCTCGCTTTCTTTCCTTTCACGTCTCACGCTTACGATGCATAATAATCATAATATAAAACACTAAATGATGATGGTACTACTATTATTATCATCCCATCTACATTATTACTAATGTTTATGACTAAATGCTTATTCTAGACAAGTCGAGAGGCAGAGAGACTTTATGTCGTCTACGAAGACTTGGGCTTCCCATCGTGTCGAATGTGTATTACTAATCAATTTTTGAAGGTATACATAGAACGCAAAGAAAAACTTATTTTCCAATTTTTCGAGCACGCTTTGGTACTACCCATCAGGGAATCATATTATATGCATTTATTTCCCTGTGTATTAAATTCATTACCGAAGCAATTACAACTTTTTTCTCTTGTTAGTGTTATTGGAAGCTTTGGGACTGGTCAAAGATTTGTAGAAAAAATACTTTGTGTACGTTAATTCTCTTGACACGTAAAAATAGAAACACGCCTAGATCAAACGCTAAAAACGCGACAAGAGAGTGAGAGAGAGAGGTCAGAGTAGAAAAACGCCATTCGGAAAATAAAAAATATTATACAAGCATGTTTGTTCGCACAAGGTACATACATAATTGAAATATACATATATACGTCGATCATTTTTCGAGTACAACCATCATGTTGTTTTCAAGCCATCAAAATAGTAATGTACACACATAAACATATCCAGAGATTTCAATCCATTTGGCCCGCCTCCAAGAAAACAAATAAAGACGACACGTATGAAATAGTTGAAAAAATAGATACAGTCGTGAATTATCTACTCAAAGATTGTACCTAAGTATGTTTGTTTTAGTTTTCGCCTGCACATTTTTTTTTCTTTCCAAAATGTTGTTAGTTGTTGTAATACACTTTATAACCACCGTTTTTTCCCTCTCTTCAAAAATCTCAAAATGTTCTAATGTGCCTTGCCCATCCTTTACATTTATATCTGTATGTATATTATGTAAGTAAACAAAGCAAGACAAGATGCAAAGAAATAGATAAAATGCAACTACAACTAAATCAAGACATTATGCCATGTAGGTATATGTTTACATAGTCGTATTTGCTAAATTTATTTGTTTCCATCCCTACACTCTTTTTTTAAAACGATTTTCACGACACTGTGCCAGATGCATTAACATTTAGCAAGTTCAAATAGTAGTGACGTTCAAATATGTATACATATTTTTGATATTAGCCCTACAAAAATTCCGACTTCTGTCTACTGTGTGCACGTTTTCATATATATATGTTATGTACCTATTTATTTTTTCAAGTACACAGGCTTGGCAAAATTAGTATGCGCTTTCATGCAACAGTTTATAATTGAACTATAATGGCAGCGTTCATACCAAAATAAAAGGATAGTTGAAAACATCTGTTCAATGTAAATGCATATTATTTCAGTAACACATTGCTAATTCAATTAACACACCATTTTTTCCCTCCTGCTTAATTCACACACATATAGATACATACATGCTTCCTTTGCCATTTGAAAAACAAGAGAAATCTGAACTTGCTTTCCTATAATATATGTGTGTATTAAAACAGTGGAATGAGAGATTACATCACTATGGCTACCTACAACCATATTCCAACCATATAGTTAGCTGTAAAGTTATGACAGTCCTCGACCCTCAAAATTATGACGATGATGATGTCACTGTCTATTTTTGATTCATTTAATATACATAATATATTTATTTATTAACGATTTTAAAAATCAATTACACAACCAAATACAAATCAAAGGCAACAAGAGTGAAAGGACAGGGGCGGAATCGGCAGTCCATACGGAAAGAGTTAAGGTAATATCAACTCGATGACTAGTGCAAGTTGCATATTATACCTATTACTTAATAACCTGCAATTTTTCACATCTTTACAGTCTTTTGGATACAATGAACGAAAAATATGTATAGTGGCCGTTTTGGTAACTTTGATGACCCTTGGAGGTGAAAAACTAAGGAATCGTTTGAAAAGTTTTCTTGTATTTATGGTTGGTGTCTACGATAAGCTCAGACAAATTCAACGGAATTGAATAAACTTTTCTATTAACTACCGTTCACGTCCTTTGCTTGCAGACTAAAAGGTGTCTCTATATGGACTTTGTATCTCATAAATAACTCAAATAATATTCATTCCCATATTATTTAACACAAGTTATGTGATTCGATAATGTAGTTAGCTATACTTTGTTTTTGTGACTTCCTCCACGTTACGTTATTGCATAATGGAGGAGGTATTGACAGGAAATTTGTATACAGCTTTTAAACTATCGCCAGTTCTATAAAAAGATTTAATGTCAATTGGAAAGTTATAAAATATAAAGAGAGAGAGAGAGAGAGGAAGAAGGAGAAGGATACATAAAGACAAAGACCAAGGTTGAGATCAAATATCTTTACGTTACTCGATTACTCACTCTTTCATTCCATACACAAAGAATTCCATGGGCCAAAAATTATAGTATGTGACTGTACGTGCGGTGTGGTGTACATGTGCCAAGTTGAGATGCACTCTCATAATATGTATGTATTTTGCACGTTTAAAGAGTGACGTGGAGTTAACTAGTTATATTTAAAGGTCAAGAAAACTAATTTATGATTAATTCATAATGGTCGCTTATCTTGTCATAAATTAAAGCAATGAAATAAACGTTTTCTTTCATTCTCCTATTTATGTGTGCATTATACTCTAATAATAATGCTTATCCTTGCCTTTGATTTTGACTTGGCTTTTGATTCGTTTTCCATACCTCCGAGGCCTCAGCCATGCCATGTTACATATATCCCATGCACCATATGACCATATTGTATAGCTTGTAAACAATGAAATACAATAATAATTGAGCCAACGTGTATGCACTAAAAACTGATCACATCATTATCATAATATCTGGAGTAGGAAAGTGTAGCGGATAGGCGTTTTCAATTAATTATCAACTGTTTTGACAATGGATCGACACTAATTTAACACTAATTATATATCATTAGCAAAGAATGCAGGAGCTTTACTGAAACTATCATATAGAATGTTATACACTCATGTGAATGTGTATGTATATGCACATTCTTTCTTAAACTCTTCTTCCTCATTTCCATGCTCATCCTTCGGAGAGCACCGCAAAGAAAAACCAAAGATATATTATGTGAGGATGCTGCGGAGCATCTTTTTCTCTAGAGTTTAGGTGTGAAAAATATTCCAAAAGACAGTAAACGTTTCTAATACATCATCATTTAGGGAAAATAATATATAATATAATTCTGAGGAGTGTGATGAATTATTACCATTAAAATTATACAATGCTCAAAACAATGCAGACACGAAGAATACGAAGGACCGAGAGCTGGAGGGTAATGCTCTTTTTTTCCAAAGTAATTATAAGATCAATGTTTTTACTCTAACAGCTCATTTTTTCTCTTGTAGATCCCTTCTTCCTTTATATTTTTCAAAGTTATGTGTTATGTGTACGTATTTTATTTTATAGGATGGGCAACATTAAACACTTATGACTTAACCTTCCTTGCGTCAAATGTTTCGAATTCGAATTCAAACGTGTGTGTTTGTGTGTGTGTGTAACGTAGTTATGTACTTGCCAATGTGTTGTGTGTAAAAAATGTGAGTCATTCAAACGTATGATGAAAACTTACGTAGATCATTTGAAACGCTTACCTCACAATTATTTTTATGTATACACACACCACTGACGATCTCTCCACCAAACTACTTAAACTAACCAGTATATTCTTCACCAGCCAGTGAACAATGCTGGTTAACTATAATATAATACATGAATATTATTTGAAATCAAGTTCAACCCTCCATGCAGAAATCTTAATGCATGCTATGCTATGGAAGAAAAGGAGGTAAAACATTTAACATGTTTAAAAAAACGAAAAATATACAGACCCATCTTCTTAAGTATAACTCCTGGTTTTTTCTCCATTTTCTTTGGAGGGGTTGGGTCTTCAAAACTATTTTATTGTAAATTTTAAATGATCCACGAGATAATGATGATAAAGATGTGCGTAATTTCACACATTTTTTGACTCATCTATTTTACAAAAACATTTTTCTCCTTACTTTTCTCTTGTCCAATGTACATAAATAATATATATCTAGACATATTATAGTTCTATCCCAAATTCAAAAAACGTTCATTGTACCTTTTTATTCAGACGCCATGCTAATGTAAATATGCACGTGTATCGTGTATACATGATATAATGTACAGACAGAGTACAGAGAGCTTGACAAACAATATCCCAAGAAAACAATTGCGATTCATCCTGCTCAACCATTCATAACAACTCCGACGATCATCATCTTTTTATATTACCTATTATTACAATGCACATCTCTCTTCTTCGTAATGGTAAAATATTATGAAATTAATATGGTAAAATGGAGCTAATAGCCAGCATTTAGTTAACTTATCATTAATACTATTAACCAACCAATGAATTTTTTATGAGTATATGGGGAATGAAATGCTGTGGAATCATCATTACAATAATATTAATAGTATAATATAATAATTTCAATTATCTAATCTCTGAGATTTTTATTTTTATTGTTTGGCAAGGTACATTTGGGGGCGAGTCTGTCTTAAAAACAGATTTACAGATCGTATCCTTTTCTTATAATAGATCAGCCTAATGCTCTTAAAAAATGTCTATTGTATTGCATGTATTCCATATATACTCGTACTTAATGTATATGTAAGTACATAAAGCAAATAAAATAATGAAGAGAAAACCGTGTAAAACGAAGTTCCATCTCAATAATTATTCTTTATTTCTTTACTTTGGCGACGGTGGGGTACTTTTTGTAATAAAAACGTAAAAATAATTTGTCCATATTTAAACTTGAGCAGTGTACAATGTGTACATAATGTTATCTCATAATAATATCTACTATTTGTTCTTTCTTGTACATTGTGTATACGTATTATAAAATGAAATAAGAATGTATAAACTTGGATATAAAGCTATGTATAGTATGTACCTATGCAGATTTGAGGATAGATAAGGAAAAAAGAAAAGGTTTTCAGATTTCAAGAGCAATTAAACAGATCATCATCTCTGTAATCACTACCATCATAAGCATAATAGTCGTCTCGTCGTCGTGTAACATCTAAACTCATTCATAAGCATATAGTCATAGTCATTATAAAAATCTACGACTGGAAAGAATAATTTCATTTTCATTTCATTCTTTCTCTCCCATACTCTGCGTGTTCCTTGTGGCTTTTGACTCGCCTGTTAACAAAGGAAAATCGTTAAACACCATGTTCATTTTCAATTTTCACCAACTTGCCAACTTCATTAAATCATCAGCATTAATATTATTGCTGCCTATGTAATGATATAATATAATTCTGTTGTATCCTATTCCATTTTGTCCATATCTGTCTTTTACATCTACAAATTCTTCGACTCCATGCTATTTTATATTATGTATACATTCTACATTCTTTGAAAGCGCCATACAATAAGTGTCAATGCCTATCTGTACATATGTACGTTGTAATACACCGTGAAATACCATAATATCATAATGCTTAATACCAATTGTAGTACCTAGTGTAGTTGTTGCTGTAATTGCTAAATAATAATAATACAGTCGTTTGCATAATATTCGTACACCGGCCACATTCATACATATTACACATAAACGTTCTTTAGCGATGACTAAAACGTTTTAAATCAATGTCAACATGAGTTCTAAAATAAACCATGAACAATAATAATAATAGCAATAATGAATTTAATTTCAAAGGAACGAAAATGGATATAAAAACCAATATATTATTTATGAATGACAAAAGGTAATTGACTTGACTTGATCGGTATTTTGTGTAGGATGTATATATTTGGTTTTGTTGAAGATGTAAAATATAAAATATATATATAAAAGTAGGTATAAGTATGTTGTAGCTTCATTTTAAAAGTGTTAGGTGTACACTTTTAGAGACACGTAATCATACATGCATATTTTGAAAGGTATAATAATCGTAATAACAAAAATGATATTTCTACACTCTACACTGTAGTTAAGTTGGCCTCTGTGACGACGACTAGTAGTATGTAGTAGTAGTTAATAACCCCTACAATCCACTCTCCATTATTAAATATTAAAACTAAGCCATCAAAAGCACATGCATAAAAATGAAATAGTATTGAAAGATGAAAAGGATAAAAGCGGCACACAACTGTCTCTCAAACTCAATCTTGAGTCTCGAATTCAAATGTAACGTGATCAAAAATCCTCATGTATTTATGTATGTATGTATGTATAGTGATGATAATAATATTGCCATGAACGAGTCTCTGTACATTAAACCCTTATTTATGTTTATGTATGCTGCTTTTCCTTATGGAATTGTGAATTCTAAGTGGGATGGAATAAAGTTTGATGGTAGGAGGTCAGGGTTTCCTGTGCATGATTGCTTTGAGTCTTTGATTTCATTTACACCGACAACTTATTGTTGGGTTATAATAAACACACACACACACACACAAAGAATATTATTCGGCTCTGCTCTGTTTCATCCTCCTTCCCATTTGCCTGTATGGAAAGAACAACGGAACGAACAGCGAACGACAATGAAGAACCAAATACTCTTACTTACAACATTTTTAAGTCATCGATTCAACACAAAAACTGTAGCATACATTTTAATGTATAAGATGAAGTATATTAAAGTGTAATGTATATTTTAGCCCGTAATCCTCATTTTATACTATTTGATATACAGATACTTAGTAACTTAAGAAGACGCCTATGGATGAACAAAAATATGTATATTGTCTCTCTGCCCTTTATTTCATTTTTATCCTAATACGTACATACATTTGACTAATCTTTTTTGAAAATTCTTCTCATGGTTAGAAAATTGAGCATTTAGTGTTTACAACCTCTGCTACAGTTTTTAAATCTGACCGTGAGCGACATTTTCATTTACATTTTCATCACACCATATTTTTTTTCTTCGTCCTTTACTCACTGACTCAGTCACTCACTCATGGATCATAAACTGATTCCTTCTTGTTTGCTGGAACAATCTTGTTTTTGGACTTCACACGACGGGGACTCAAAGTCTAATAATCAAAGTCAGTGAGTATGCATAAGGAAGGAGCAGGTACCCCAAAAAATCTATAAGTACTCATCCAAAAAGGAGAGCTCTCAACTTTCAACTCTCAGAGCGAAAAAAGTGTCAACAACAGCCAACGACCATCATACATATGTACAAACATTGTTTGTACATATATACCTACCGATACAATATTCTTTTAGGGCTTGATCGTGAGTCATCTTGCCCTCTCACACATAATATATACATACACATGACTTTTCAACTCCTCAACCTTCCAACTAACTAAACTGCCAGAAAACTGGTGGTATAATTCCATGACAAGTGATTATATACGACTTCCCGATCCCTTCACCTTCTTTTTCAAAATCCGCTCAACATATCGAATATATAATATATTGAATATATACATTATAAAGTAAACATCGGCCACATCCAAATCCACACAATTGAAATGAAACTGACAATGACAATTTGGACAACTCTCCTTACAATGTTTAGTGTTCAGTTATATTCCTTCCAACTTCGTGCCTTTCCCATGACTTTGTCGTACTAAATTGTATATTGTTGTAAAAACTATATGAAATAAAGTTTAAGGGCATCACGACAGAAATCCCCACAACAGTTCCGTGTTGTTGTTGTAGTTGTTGTATCTCGCTGTATGTACCTATGTACATATTATTCCCTTCTTGTTTATTGCTATAATATGTATGTAGGTAGTTTTGTTACACTGCGAGTAAATGAAGTGCTCATAATAAGCTTATATTAGTAAAGAGATAATTATTCTGGGCATCAAAACAGCATTAGGCTCATACCATACCGTACCATATACCATCATACTTATTATTATCCATACACACACATACACATGTAATATTTATGTACACGGTTTAATGCATATTTATGACTTTCAATAGTACAATGTACTATAATACTCTCTTCCTTATTGACTTTGCACCAGAGCATTTGCATGTGCTACATGTATAATGTATATGCATGTATGTACCTAGGTAAGAATTAAACAAATTAATTCACAGGACTAAAATAAATTGCCCCTGTGCGTTTACATATAGGCATATGCTTACTGTAGATTTTAGGTTTTGGAGCAATTAAAAGGTAACTTGTTCAAACCTGTTGCAAGGTTTCCGAGGTCACTTAATTTAGATATAGCTGTGAGTCAGTTCCATTTAATTTACACACCGAGTAACCAATTCAATGATACATAATAGATGCATTAATATTGACAAAAGTCCACGTGTGTATTTGTGTGTGTACTGTAATAAGTTGTCGGTGATTGGAGATGGAACACCTTAACCAATTGTATAATGGAAGATGGAAGCCACTTGATTATTTCATCTTCCGGCAACACACAATAAAGACATGTGACAAAATTCAATTTTATGTCCCAAGTAATGATTAAATATTGCTTCACGTGCACAATATAAAACTTACTAGTATGTAAGTAAAACAAAGTGGCAACTGAAAAAGTCAAAAGTTGTAATAAAACTTTGTGCGCATCCTGCCTGCTGACTTAACATCATCATCTTGCTCCTACAAAAATAATTCAAATGAGCCAAATAGTTACAAGCCCGTGAGCCTAGCACATTTAAATGCTAAATTTAGCTTATTTATGAAGGAAACTGACAACAGAAACATAAGAAATACATAAAAGTAAGATGGCAAACGCTATATTGGGAATATGTAAATATGCTTTCAATAAGCACTATACATACATGCGAAATGTGAACATAATATTTTAGTTTCCATTAAATACACGAGCTACGCAGTTTTTGCCTGGGCAAAAGCATAAGTTTTGGTCAGTAAAACTACAATATGTTATTTATTTTTTCCATGTTTACTTAATAATTGGACTGAATAAAATTCCTCTTTTATACTTATGTGAATCTACGTTTTGACTTTAGCCATTAACGGTTTCATTGTTGAGAGGAGAAGAATAACGTGAGAGAAATCCTCAAACCTTATGCTTACTTTGTATATATATATATATATGCGGAGTACGGTTGAATCTAGTAAATTTTTATGAGTCTAGATATGTATAACATTTTAAAAATGGAATATATACATAGTAATACATACATTTAAAATGTAGGCTTTACCGTATCCTCCAATATTATTATACAAATGAAAAGCTACCTATTAGTTCTTGTTATTATTACGAAAATGAAACCAACTCTATAACAATTTAATTTTTAGTGCATGCTACAATATATATTTATGTACACACACACACACACACAAGTTTCTTACTCTTCTCGCAGTATCACGGTCGTGCCCACTTTACAACAATGACAGAATGAAAAAGATGAATTTCAAAGTCTAATTTGTGCCTAATCTTTTGCTCTTCACTTTTACACCCTAGCCCTCAAATTTTAAGCTCGGTAGATCTATGTATGCATATAAAAATCTAGAGTACATAAGGGAGGGCTACACATGAACCTGCATTACAATTTAAGGGACCTTCCTTTGAGTACTCTATAGTGCACTCAATCAAATTGGAAAATGTGAGAGAAATATGTCCATTTACACGGTCAGACCCCAGATTGTCCTCGACAACAATCCGGTAAGCCATTGCCTGCCTGCCTTTCTCTCTCTCTCTTCGAGAGGAAAATAAAATCGGCTCTTTTACAAAAAAAAGAAGACATCTCTGAGAACGAAACAACCTAATGTCTATGTATTTAGATAAATAATATAATATCATATGTAATACTTACAAATAATACTCTGATTTTACTCGAACACATCCAAACTTATATATGTAAGTAGGTACTACACAAACGTTTTTTTGTTCGTCTGTATAGACATCGACACTGGATTTTCAACCAGAGCGACAGAGACTTTAAAATGTATAAGAAAGAGTCTCAAATCTTTTTTTGTAAGGAGACGGCAAAATATAAATGAAAACGCTGGTTCGTTGAATCCGTACGACTACACAACGTCAATAGAGGCTCCTGGGGAGAGATACATATATTACAAATTCCGAGGTGTCTCAACCAGGAACGTTTCAAATACCATACCAACCAACCAACCAACTACCAAAGAAGTAAAAGTAAAGAAGAAAAAGGAGCGACTAAGAAAAGAAAGAAGAATGAAAAGTTGCTCCCACTTATTTCTCGGTGTGTGTATACACACATATTCTTTGTTATTATTATCGTATTTCACAAGTGATGAATTACGTATAATATGATGAGCCTACACAGAGAGAGAGATAGATATGCTTTTCATCTTGCAGGGTGGTCAATAATAATTGCCCTAGGGTCGTCCCCTTTCTCTCCGATCTGTATACAAATGTGTTATAAATATATGTAACAAAACACGGGAACAACTCTATGGATTCCTTATCCTATGTATTATGTATATATTTTACGCAGACAAAATAATTTAAATATAAATCTCATGATGTGCTCATTAAACGAGAAAACTGGAAGGGTTAGATTTTCGGCTTGAGGAGAAAAAATTTCACGATCCAGCTCATCAAACACACTAACGTAAACAAACTGAATATAATGTAATATCGCATGAAAAGCTTCCCCGCTTTTAATGCAAAGAAATATTTTTTAAGCCTTAGAAGAACGGCTGTGTCACAATAACCGAATCCCAAATGATTTTGATTTACGAATTGAGTAAGCCGTCTGGAAAATTTTCATATTGATAACAGCTGGACTGCTAAACTGTTGCTTTTATATTATTATATATGTAAGTACCCACTCTGTAGTTTAGAGAGGCAAATAAGCAAATTCCTCTATCGACAGATATACATTTTAGGTGTGGGTTTTTCCACAAGATTACATATGATGATGACATAAACGCAAAAGATGGGAGTAAGAAAAGTGTTGCATAGTGAACAATATTATTATTACTATTATACGTTTTATTATGGAAAATTGAAAGCCAAGGCTAAGGTCGAGAGAAGAGGTCTAGGAGACGGAAGGGTTTCGATTTTCCATGTACTTATACATTTCTTTCATTGTCAAGAGTAAAAGACGATACGTACTTACGTAAAGGATGTGTATGTACTTATATATACTTAGGCAGTCTGTATTTCAGACTAAGGACAGGCAGACAGCGGTCTAGTCAAAACGAAACTATCTGAGAAGAGAGAACGATTCTTGAACGATAAATTCCTGTGCTTAAAACCTATGTATGCCCCAAGGGCCAAATACGACCTTGAAGATTTTAGGATTTGGAGGCTTCCCCGGAACTGGCACATTTCGGTTCGTATAAAATGCATGCCCACATAAATGTACATATACAAAACACACATATGTACATACAGACGTGCTTGCTTAAACTATACATAAAAATAGATCTAAATTTCCGTTTAATAGACTACGTACCAGCTTTCTTTAACACAAAAAAAATGAAAGGAAAGGAACGAGAAAAAAAAGGTTTACCTTTTTGGGGGACTTGTGACTAAAGATTTGATGCTCATTCATGGTCCATTTATTTACTTACTTGTTTACTTATTATTTATTATACTAATGGAGTAAAAGTATGTGTAAATATATATTAAAGTATTTCAAAAAAGGACAGAAAATATTCTTTCTTGTCTCATTTTCTCCTTTCTCTCTATAAGCTCTAAACCTTCTTTGCCGTTGGAATTTCCCAATCACAGAAAATACCAGATTTCAGTTTCCTCAATGTTTGGTGTACTATATGTAATATGTACTGCCCATATGTACACATATCTGCTGGTTATTTCAAGTAGGACGAAAAATCAAGGGGGAAATCTATACCGAAATTTTTAAAATACTCCAGGAATTTGTTCAAAAATGCATTATGTATGCCTTTTTAACAAAATTTCATCATGCTGTAATCAAATTCTTCGGTAAAACATCAAGATTGGAAATTCAGAAACTAAAAGGAACTAAATACATGTATACAGTCATTGTTCCCAAGCCTTTGGTTGTAAATTTTGTTTATTCTAATAAAGACACAAAAATTAAAGTAACATGAAGTGGCCTACATTTTGGGGCAAATGTTTTCAGGAGCTCAGATTTCAGGACAAATACATTATGTTGCATGTATTATTATTATTACAAGTAATTGCCTGTCTTTTTTCCAATGCATAAAGTATGAAATAGCAGACTGGAAAGGAGCCTCAAGCAAATTTCGACGTCGAGTTTTCCACAGCTTCAATTACACACTCGACACTGTATTCTCAAGTCTATAGGGTACATATAAAGTATACGCTACACTCTTTGCAGTTGATGTTGAGGTACCTCCTCCGTCATTTTTTACTCCTTGAATCATCTCAAGTACCAGTTCCGGGTGTCCTTTTCCCCCCTTCTTCTTTTTTACATCACGTACTTACACACTCACTCTTATTCACAATCTAGGCCAAGAAACCTTGAAAAGTGTTTAAAATCTACAATATTAGCTAATTGGCAGTAAACTATATATCTAACATCCACATTTACTTTGATTAGTTGCTTTAAAATGAAAATGAGGGAAAACAAAACGAGTAAAATTTATATAAATTAGGGAACCTTTTCTAACGGTTTCACCAAAACACAGACAAATTATGGTAATTTTAGACACATTTGAAAATTTATAGTCAATAAATATATCGAGAGAGAAAAAGCATCAATACTCAATGTGCTCAATTAATGAATTAGCTTTCCTGAATTACTTCACAAATGGTAATGGTAATTAACAAATTACGACAGTAACAGTGGCAGAAACATTCACACTTTGACCATCAACTATACATAATATGTGTAAAGGAACAACTTTGTATATACGAAAAACGGCAGCAAGCGGTCGGTCGGTGGTCGGTCAATGATTGATCATATCTGCAGGACTAATAACGACACACATTTAAGATTTAAACTCTTCCAATTAGTACAAATGGATCTGGTTTTGTTTGTGTGGTTCTCTCAAAATCTCTGTATGCATGAATGAATGAATCACATATTTTATACTTCGTCATAACATTACAGATATTATTATTGTCTGGCTCAACTCTTCTGCTCCTCACTGCAGAGTGGATTATTGTGGTAAATACGCAGTGGTATAGTCGTTTGAACAAGAAAAAATGAGGTGTGAATAAATTTTTTCAGTCTACGTAAGTAGTATAATCAATTAAACGCAATTAAGTATATAAAAAATACCTAATGTAATACGAACGACGTGATCAACAAATGCTTTCTTGTAATATTGCAATAACATGAATGTCAAGCCATAGGTGTACTTTTGTGTATAAAGAAGCCTTTTGGCACGACGAGGGAGATTTTTGCACTTCAAAACTTGTAACTTGCTCAATTCTCAATATTATAAACGTAATAAATAATGATGATTGAATGCATAATGTGCAGAAGCCATTTTACTTGTGGTTTTCTCTCTAGTTCTCCCTCTCTCTCTTATGTTATAGGCTAAAAACAGCAGGACCAAAAAAAATAATAAGAAAAATTGGGTTTATCTGCCAACTAAAAAGAAGGGATAATATATAAATATTTGAGGGATACGTAACATAAAGAAGACGAGAAAAAAAAGTAAATTACCATATCTTACTTAATTTTATGTCATCTTATAATAACACTTGATAACTTTGTTTTGCTATTTTTTTCCAAGCACAAAAAATGTATTTAAAATTTAAATAAATGCTCATCATCCTTACGTCTATAACTACACATATTGTGCTGATATTATCTGCCAATCTGCTCTTCATACTTGAATTTTGAATGCATGTGTACATGTCGAATTTGGATGCGAATTTGAGTCTTAATTCGTATTCGTGTTCGTTTTCGAATGTCACATTGCTATCATTATCATGCACTCATATCTAAGTACTTTTGTAGGTAAGTATCCCGAAGGTTTAGCCAATTTGTCACTGTAGCTTAACAAACTAGATGCAAAAACTTATGTTTCATAACGTACAAAACTTATTTGGCTTCAACCCTGTTTCTCTTTCTTTTTGTTGCTCTGGCACTGCTCTTTAACTGTAATTACAATTCGACAGACAACGTTTTTGTGTGTCCTTTTATCTCCTTACTTTAGTTTTATAAATATTACCTAACACTGTCATTATAAGACGTTATTATCATTGCCGCATGTACATAGTCAACTTTTCAAAAAGTCAGCGTTGACGCCATCACATACTTTTACAACAAACAACAATTTTAATATAATAATGTTATTATTATTTGTCCATTTTATTAATGTTTAACGTTTTTACAGCTGACAACGAGAGAGAAAAGTGACAAGAAGGGATCAAAATCATAAAGAACCATGTTGCATTAACATTAACTTGAAAAAATGAAATATTTGTGTAAATAAACAGCAAGTTAATCTTTCAAGTCCAAGAGTAATCCTGTATTACCAGAGGAAAGAAAGCTGCTGAAAGATACATTTACATACTTATACTAAACAAAAACTTAAACAAAATAACGCTCCCTTGAAAATAATTACGAATACATACATGCATTCTGGTAAAACTTTACATGAAAAAGATGTAAGCATACTTTAAAATGCATTCTAGTCTTTGGTTTTGCGAACCTCATAATAATTTATTATGGCGATAATAAAAGAAATCATAGTTATATAACAATAATAATTACAAGCTAGTTGTTACACACACAAATACACACAACTATTTCCCTGCAATTTAAAAAAAATGTAAACCTTCTGAAATTTATATTTATGCATCATGTGCCAATATGCATCTTTATGGCTTTCTTAAAGCTCACACAGGAAATTTTTGCAAAGTTTGTTTTCTTGTTCAATCTCCTCTTCCTTTCTATTTCATGTTTCCCTAGACGAGTGAAGGAAACAATATATATGTAAACACAGAAAGAATAAACCAGCATGAGTTCTAAAAACCCTTTTGACTTGAAAAAAGATTCCGCTATACGCAAACACTCATACACAAACTCTCCTGAGAACCGGAAAAATGGGGAAAACTAATTATGATAAAAAAACATACACACACCATATGTACATTTTGAGCTCGGAGCAACTCGCACTGATCTTACACATTGTAAACTGCAATAAGCTTCAACTTTTGATTTATGAACTATCACACATTGAAACATTAATACATATTATGTGCATGTAGGATATTTCTCTGAACGTTTTTTACCACTTAGCTTTTAGTTTTATAACTATACATATTACATATATACATAATATATACTACAAGTATATTACTGACCTGAGATATGGGCTTCGGTAGGAGCTTTGGTATTGCGATGAGAATGTCAATGACATCATGTTTAATTTGCTATATATTTCTCCTTTTTTCTCTTGTTACGTCAACTAGTTACAAATTACTATTAGGATTTTACACAAAAGGTCAGTTGACTCGCACAAATATAAGAAGACAAGTAGACACACACAAAAAAAACAATTTTAAAAGAATTCCTCCGGCAATTTTTTATCGTATTTCATTCCGTGTCCCTTGTGTATTACTTTATTACTTTTTACGAATGTAGAATATGTAACTATATTGTATGTATATACACACTACATACACTACACACATACATACAAACTCATGCAAAAATCTTCAAATACAGTTGCAATTATTCCAACTGGCGATTCGAATTAAAAGAAGGGCACAAACAAAGGACGATGATGGTGATGATTAAGTATAATGTCGATAATGATAATCAGAACCAACTTGAATAATTTTGTTACGCTTCATTGATCTCTTTGTCGTCTTCACACGTGAATATGAATTTTAATTGACAGAATTTAATTTATTGATGTTGCTATAGTTGATCTTGCATCTCTTTTTTTCATATCAATAATATATTATGTATATCCCCCGAGTCCACACACGTTAAGTTTCCCAGCCAGCCAGCCAGGCACACACACACAACCCAAGTTCACACTTGATCTTGACAAGTGTTTGTCCCTGACTGTAATAATAATGTTAATCTTGGTATAGTTTTTCTTCAATCTCATCCAATTTAGAAACCCACTTGGGCCAGAGTGCAACCTCTAACTGTTGGTGATCTTGTTGGTTGCTGGCAAGAGAGCCAAAGTATGGTTAAAAATAAAGAGTCTCAACATTTTTTAGTTTATGTATGTGTGTGTTGTATGTACAATGTATAGTATGTTGACAGTCTATACACAAAGACAACCCCACTCAAAGTATTAAAATAGCACACACACACAGATAGAGAGAACCAACATGTTTGAAGAGACCAAGATGCAATTCACAACTCTTGGTTTTGAGTTTAACTTTTTGGTGTAGAATTTCGTACAACTTGAGTCACAGTGTAAATATTAAACTCATTGACAAAAGACGACGACGAGTGTGAAACCTTGAACTTAATGGTAAAATTCAGCACAATAATAATAAATTCTATCCATACAGCAATAGTCCGTCCAAAAATACGACGACCGTCTTTCAATTCAAGAGTTGAGTCACAAGATGTATAAATCGCACAAAAAATCACACAAGAATGATGAAGAATGAGCCAATCGACTTGATGAGAAAATTGAAATCATTCCAATTTTCGACCACAAAATAAATCGTAAATGGTTGTAGATAGAGAGAGAGAGAGAATCAAATATACTTTTGCACCAAAGTTAAGATGTTGTCACACAACAGAAGATGAAGACAAAGTCAATGTGAAGAGGAGAAAAAAAAGCAATATCTGAGTAAACGCCCCACAGTCAACCTTTTGGAGCTATATATTTCAATATGTGTATGTGGGGAGGCATCGCTCAAAACTGACGAAGAATAGCATGAATTTGGGATTCTGAGAGCGAGTCCAACAGACAGAAAGGGAGAGAGATAGCGAGAGGGAGAAAAGATGACCCATGCAGTTCTTTGGGTTTGGGCTTGGATCCTGTTATTCAGTTATCTTCGTGTGCGAGGGCGATAAATACTTGCACTTATGGAGAAACGACAACTTTGCCCCATGCAAGAATATCTCAAGAAAAAATAAAGAAGACTCTATTTGTTTTGCATAAACACAACCAACCAACTTGACAACCTTTACAATGTAAATTGCATACAAAACGAGAGGCACTGAAACAGAGAAATATATAGTGTTTTCTCACACACATTCACAAACACAAGTTGGGATAGTTAATTGTAATTTTCTAGTCGTATCTTCTTCAAAATATATAGAAATATATTCGGCAGCCAGTTTCTTTTCCCTTTCTTCAATCCTCACAATGTATATGTATGTATGTACAATGTACAGCCAGCAAATGCCACAACAACATTAAGAATGATGCTTATTATTACAATTATTAACAATAATAATCGAGAGCACAAGCCCGACACTACACAAGTCCACACACAGACTAAGAACTTTTTCCTCCGTCTGGTCTCAACACACACACAATGAATAATGCCGTGGTGCAGATGGCTTGTTCAGTGTTGGAAATGGAAACTGAAAGCTGAAGCAGTTTTTGCTGTTTGCAGTTACGCTCCTGCTCTTTGTCTGTGTGTGTATACATACGTACGTATCAGTACGAGTGTTGATATTGGAGTGGAGAGTGAAACGAGACAGACTCAAAAGCACACATTTTCATTCGAATATGAACTATAGAATGCAAGGAGATTATATTACAAGATACATATATCCACATACATATCCAAATACATAATATATTACTAGAGGTTTTTATTTATTCCTCTCTTACATCTACTTCGAATCCTAATTCTTGGGTTAAAGTTAAAACAGACGACGGTTATAGCATAACTGACATATACACACATACATACACATGATCCGTATATTATGTGCCTATCTAGCAGCTAATATAAGTAGACGTATTTAGTCACACAAACATACATACATACATGTATGTATGTATAACTTAAGTATCTAGGAAGGTGGACTTGTTATTGTTAGAAAAATTTATATGTATTAAATATGCTTTAATGTCGACCAGATGATATAGGATTTACCTTTAGTGGCAATGAAAAAACGTATCTACATTTAAAAAGTACATACTGCGGCTAGTGATATAGGGATAGGAACCACAAAAGGAGGGAGCAAACACGAGCTATACTATAATAATATTGCCTGAATATGGAATGAAATAAAGGTAGGAATGTGCAGTATTAAATGTACTTATGTATACTACTCCCATTTACTTTACTTTAATACTCAAAGGGGGGTCAACTCACTCACTCACTCGAATTCCAAGTCTCAAAGACCAGGTGCGAATAGTACAACCGTTTCATTCCTTTTGCTCTTTTTTCTTTAGCTCTTAATATATCTATTATAATATGTATGTATGTTATTATTATTGTATAGTCAACAGCAAGAGGAATACATACGTAGCTCTATAATTTTACTGTGTACCGTATTTTGCACATGCGTATTTTCACTCAAAGATACTAATAGTAATAATAATAGTAATATTTTACAACTGTGAATATTAGTTGCAGACTTGAGAATTTTCATAGGTTACTCATCTCTATATTATTATAATATATACTCTCTGTTGTTACTGTTCAAACAAATTCTGATTCTGTTACAGATGAAAAATAGCGATAGCAAATTATTATGATCGTAGACGTAAGATTACAAAAGATGATCATACATATCACATCATACATAATTGTATGCAATATAATAATTATATTACAATTTCATCTCGACTTTTCAACCGCAAAAATTTGTACTGTGCAAAAAGTGAGAGAGAGAGGGAGGCGAAAAAACAACAAAAACATACTTAGGCATGACGTACAATTTCTCCCGAGTTCAGACATAGACTATGAAACATACATATATATATACAATTTTCGTTGCACAAGGGTAATTATATTCGTAAATCCAAGTATGCTTATTATAATTATCAGTAATTCCAGATACTGTTTATAAAAAAATGCGCATAATATATATTGCGTATCTATTGTACAGTCATCATATCATCATCATCATTAAATCAGTGGAAGAAATGAAATTCAAGTCTGGGTATACACATAAAACATAACCAGCGATTAAATCTCCTACGTTATAAGTTATAAGTTTTATAAGTCTGTTATGATCAATTGTATCTTAATCCATAATCCTCCATCCGCATAAATTTATGAAATGCAACAAATCGTAGCACAAAATAAACAAAAAAAATCCCCAGATTTACACGGTACAGTTGCATTGTCTTAAATGTAATTAGTTTTATTAATCGGTCAACGGATATTATTTACTGTTCAGGTACCAATACGCTTTGAAAAGAATGAAGTATGTAGGTACTACTCGAGAGAGGAAAAAAAGATGATAAATTCAATTGCTATATAATTTCCTCTGAATTTATTATTCAATCATGAATGGAGAAGGCGGCATTATTACGTTATCCGTATAATGTATGAATATCGAATCGTTCTTACTTAGCACTGGCATAGTGGAGAGATGTGCGAGACTTAGTGGCTCAATTTTATTTTATTTTATGAGATCAATTCATTCATTCATTCATAACCACGATCATTAATTATCTCAACGATCTATCGACTATCCAACCAGGAAAAAAGGAACTAGCGAAACCTGCAAAACAAAATCACCATCTACGCAACCCCGATCAGCTATCTATCCGTCTATCGACACGTTTCAAAGCTTGTTTTTCTTGTGAGCATTTCAACATTCTTAAGTCATCACCGATATGAATAAAAAAACCTCCTTCCTCCACAATCCACAATGCATAATATAGATACAGTTTACAGTCACAGGGTTGTTCCTGTTTTGTCCCCTCATCAGTTTTCAATCTGGTTCGGACTCTTTTAACATATCGATTTTTAAAATAATTTTGCAAGAAAATGAGGAACAACAAAACCATCATCATCATCATCACTATGATCGTCATCTGCAAGATGGTCAATCAAACGTCAAGTCTAATGTTGAGAGTTCACAACTGCAAACTGAAGAAATGCAAAAATAATGAAGCGCCGAGTTCTAATTCCAAATGTTGATTTAATCTAAACTAGAAAATTATGATCCTCCTCCCAACCTATTCTATTATCTATGGTTAAAATTAAGGGTTAACTCACGATGTCGGGATATTCACGAGGAACTCGTTCAACTTCTCTTCAACAGCCCCAATGTGTATTATATTATGTGCAGTTTTAAATTTTATTTGAAACAAAAACCGTTCCGTTTCATAGGATACAGCAGACATACATAGCATAGTATAATAACCCCAGTGTTGAGGTAATAGAGATTAAATAACTTACAACCATCATTATTGCTCAAACAAACTAATCGGTATTATATGGATAGAAATTGGAAACAAGAAAACAAGTATGGTGTCAAGCCTAATACAAACACTACAGTTGTTGTTCGTTGTTCCCTTCAGTTTCTATCTACATATCAAATCGCTTGTCGTGGGAATTCCAATTCCAAACTCACTAACATTACTGTTAAACCGTTTCAGTTCTCAACTTTGTGTATATAGTGTGTACGTATACATTATGTACACGTAGTTTTATGCATAATAATCACATCCTTCCGCATATTAAGACACACAATGTCTTGATGGGTAACCCATCATGGGTTTTAAAATGAAAAAGAAAAGGTAAAAAAATATGTATTCGTATGCACAAAGGTAAAGACTTGAACCGAGAGTGACTTCTGATTATGATCCATTGCAGAATTTTCAAAGGTTTCAAGTCAGAGTCCATCACCCAGCTGTAGAGTAAAAGCAAAAGTAATTTGCATATACGTCCGTAAAACCTACACACACTCATTATTCTATTAAACAAGAAGTACAAGGAAGAAAAGATGATGATGATGACGACGATTGTTTAACGAAAATGAAAAAAAAAACGAATGTAGAAAAAATAAACATGGTTACAAAGTTGATTCATTCACATTCAACCAAGTCTTAAGTTTTTTTTCTCATTATGAAATGTATCTGCATCTGTATGCTCCGTCAATCGTGAGGTTGATCAGTAGTAGTAATATGTAACAAATATCCAAGTCTCTCATTCAACAAACCCAAGAAAAATACATACAATACGCAATATACACACAAACTATTCAATCTTCTCATTAAATATTATGTGTAAATTCTTTCCATGTACATATGTGTAAGAATCTGATAGGTTTTACCAGTTAATGCAATGTGTGATATGTATATCCTGATATCTTGTATTACATATTCAATTATCCATCACTTAAATTTTTAAGAAAACATTCAGATTCAGACATGATGTGCAATTGCGTAGAAAATGTATGCATACACACTCAGAAAATTTTGTATTACAGCAGCATTTCCATCTTCTTTGCAAACAAACCAAACTTGGTTTAATGAGTTGAGTCAGGACGGGTCAGTACTGTGTAATTTTATAAATTGCTATCAAAATCATATTTAAAAAGTTGTTATGGATCTATAATCTCCACGACTTTGCTACCACCACAACATCTCATCCTCTTGTATTGCATTGTTTGAATATGCTGCATAACCAAACGACCATCATCATCAGCATCATCATCATGATTATTATTACTATATTGAACACCGAAGGAGGCATCGACACCACCGGGCCAGGACTCAAGACTGAGTGTAAGTATCCAATACATATATACAGTGTCTTCAGTTAAATTCTCTTTCTCATTGTTGTTCGATTTTGTGTTTGAACTGCAGCAGAGCATCTTTCTGCACAGTCAATGCTACATAATTTAACACTGAAACCATAACCATCCCTCATCATAGAGTAAAAACAAGTTTGATACAAAAATCGACTAGGATTCTACATGTACAGATCCGAACACAAACACAGAGTAGGAATGTTCTGCAAAAATTACATGGACAGAAGAAAGTGTTAGAAAGAACAAACTGGAAATTAGACAAGGAGTGGTAACTAAAGGAAGAGATAGAGAAAAGAGAGGACAAAAGTGATAATAATATTAAATCATAATGAAATGCACTTTTTTGATTTTATTCCATATGTTTGCAATATAAAAAAACCTTTAGATTGAGAACAGCATTATAAAAAACAACATTATCGTAATACTGTCTAACCACAATACTTTATACTCTTGTCATATTCCATAAATCTGAAGACTCATTCCAGTTTGATTTAGAGAATAAAGGACTTGTACTTGTGTTCTGTGCAAAGTATGTATGTAACTACAAACAATAATCCTACGGATTAAGGAGCCAAATCTTCATTTATTATAGTCATATAGGTATGTGTTCAATGTTCAATGATCAAAATCTATGTAATTCGTGCGAAATTCTAACATGGAAATATTGCATGATTATTGTTGCAAGGAGTTTTTATGCGTCGTTTTGCTGTACAATAAAAAAATAAATGTTGAATAGGCTTGATTATCGAAGAAATAAAGTTTTTTATTCCAACTACACATCCCAATCAATTAGATTTATCATCACGATCGCAATCATGATCAGAACAGTTGTCACTGACTAAAAACTAAAAACCAGTGCCATCTCCGGGTATCTATATCCATGTATGTATGTATGCCGTTACACACAGTTGAGTTGTCCTCAGCAGGACTCAAAAACAGGATAGGAGAGATGGTATTATGTCAATACATAAAAATCATACGTATGCACTCCCATTTAGTTGTGCTTTCTTGAGATCCCAACCTTTATAAAATATGTATAAAGTCCCGGATGCCAATAAATCGTAATTGTTACACAATGAATGAAAATGACAAGCCTTTTGGTTTCCTTTTACGAAAAAAAACAAGAATGAAGAAATTTCATTATTTTTTCAAACATGAAAAGTTCAACACATGCTCGAGAGAGAGATGAACACAAAGAAACAGTAAATGATCTAGTCAAGGAAAACTTGTACTCTTTGTTCTCAAATATGTGAATATTCTCGATTTTTTGTATGTAGTACTTATACTGTCTCAAACATAAAAATAAAATGGACTGAGGAATGATTTTTTTTTCTTTTGTTCTACCCTCAAAAATATTATCAATAAAAAAATTTCTGCTGTCACTGTCTCACTCAATTTTACATACAAATGTAAATCATAAACCTAAATGAAAATATACTAAACATTTTTTTGGAAAAACAAGCGCCAACCGACGAGGCTGAGTTTTCCACACACACACACACACACGGACAAACATACATGGTGCATGCATTGATCTAATTGTTCCAGCTAAAGTTCGACCTTGCATCTTACGCTTTCCGTTCCCTGCACACAAAATTTTACGTTCATTACTCATAATATTTGTAAAAGTTCTTGTAGCCCGTGCCCCCGTCTGTCCGCATTGTATGTATATGCATATGTATAGGGATGCAAACAGTTAACAGTACTCGGGAAATAATGAGATGTAATGTAATTCATACAACAGCTGCCAAGCAGGAGCCGCAAAAGTTTAAAGACGACGGAGAAGAAATGGAGGCTGTATTACTTACACGTACTAATATTTTGGTACTACAAACACTCACACACAATCCAATCTAACAAAGAAGACGACGAGAGGAACAGCAGCGAGAATCGGTAATAAAATAAAATAATTTTGAGCACGCGTTAAATTCACATATGGACACACAAACATGCATGGGCAATGTACATTGTACATACATACAGGAACATAGGACTGAATTCAATTGCACTATTATCATGTTGTAGCTAAACACATCCGCAGCAAACCAGCACACCATTTTGAATTTTAGGCCGAACTGAACCAAAAACAGGCTATGTAGACTAGACTAAACCAAACCAGATCAACACATTGAACAGGAAGGGCTCACTTAACATGGAGAAGACCAAGAAAGAGCAGAAGATGTTTTTAGAGCCCTTTCTTTCTTCTGTGGAAAGAAACATGTAAGTTCCTTGTTCTTTCTTGGATTTTTTTCCCGAGTCTCCCGATGTGGACTTTGGACTTGGTAGTTCGTGGAATGCGCTTTGTTCTGCCGATGTTGTTGTGAATCTAGAGTATATACATGGACATCTTTCACGCTTTCTTTCTTCGAAAGAAAAATTGTTGAACGAAGCAAGAAAAGTCGAAAAAAGGTTTCATATTTTCTCGCTTCCTTTTCCTGTATTGCCCATGATGGAAGACCCTTAATTTTAATATTTATCTATATGTGCAATATACATACATGCATGTATATGCACATGCAGAAGTCTATGATGCATCAGTACGTATATAACTATTTACTTTTTCCTACCGAGAATTAATTTCAATGATGTCAATTTTACTTTGAAAAAATCCCAAAAGTCCTCCCCTCAGTATAATATGAGCAATCTTTGACCGAATCTTGAGCGTTTCACCGACCAGATGTGGACTTTAAAGTCCTTGAAGGAAAAATTCTAGCAGATTGGAGAACTCTAGCCGTATAACACGTGGCATGCGACTGAAAGAGTTGAGCCACAAAGCCAATGTGTAAAAAATAATACAATTATACTTTTTTTTACCCTGTTTAAATGGACTCGTGTGTACGTGATACGTGTTTCTCCCCCTATGTATCTATACACTAGCAGTTTCTTCACATAAAACCATATTTAATACCCAATAGAGTTTTACCATCAGCCATCGACAATTCCAAATCTTTTACATCTTATCTTATTTTCATAGAAAATATTGTTTTCAAAGCTCAAACTGCCCAATAAAAATTAGTGTTAGCAAAAACTTCATTATGCTAAAAAGTATCTTGTTCTGACACTTTCAAATTTGAAGTCGAGAACAGAGCAATAAATCATTTAGCACATTAAATCCTAATGAACGTCCAAAATCCAAAGGCATAATATGTCCATTGTACCAAACAACTGTTTTTTAAGCACTGACTCCAATATTTAAATCATAACATAATACTGTATAGTATTTACTGTTTACATTATGCTGTTGCAAAAAATTGAAAGTGAAAAGTCAAATTAAATTTCAAATGCGAATACTGAGTACTATTAAATTCCTTTAGCCTGTCTATATACAGTATATGTACAGATGTACGTATAACAAATACCGAGCAAAGATATCTCAAGGAATAGTAATGAATAAAAAAAGATATAAACATTGATAAGGAAGTCAAGGTAAGGTGAGTTGAGCTGTGCTGAACTAAATTGAGCCGAGTTGAAAACACTTTTAGTTTTACTCGTATATGTAGTTATATTATGCACTCCGCTTTGAATCAATTTCAATTGCTCGTATAATATAGTGTGTATATAGTATAATCATCTCTACTGAGAATATCTATTTAATTGATCACTCGCATGGTTCGATAAACCAGTTTACTAGCTTATCCAAGTTCATCATGCATTTTTGCATTATTACATTTTCATTTTGCATCCCATTACATTACATTACGTTAGTTTGACTGCCAATGTAAAGAAAGAAATATTATTAGTTGGAAATGCTAATGATAACAAATTGAAGTACAAAGAAAGAACTACTTAGCGTCAACTTATCTGTATAAACCCATAAATACACGCGTAATTGACTCCTGCCCCTCTATCCAGCTACATAACGGTATACATACATACACATGAAACGTCCATCCATAATGTCGAGCATAATATAATACCAAGTATAAGTGAAAGTTGAAAAAAATCTGTATCTAAAACCAAGATCAAGTGCGGAGGAACTCGCTCGAATGATTAAACTTGTATGTATCTATATGTTGTTTATTTGTATTGCATGCATTATTATTCTTTCATAAATACACACATATTTATCGTGATAAAACTCTGATGATAATTATTAGCAACCTGTATGATATGACCATAATAAATGTTTATATTCTAATAACTGTCTACATGTATTAATTTTTTTTGTGAAAACACAATAACAAACCAACAGGATCAAAACCAGGTTCATTTATACCAAAAAACATACTAATAATTTGCCTCCTCATCATAATAACATATCATACAACACATCACACTAGGAATCATTCACTTTCTCATCAGTACTAGGTATAATGTATGTACTGAAATGTAAAGTAACATTGATAACATGTAATATGTAGAATGTAAATGCGCATAAAATAACTACCTATAATAAAAATGTAACAAAAGTACAAGTTTTAATGGTAAATGGTACTATTAGAAACTTGTATTTTATAATATGCATAATATACAATGTATACCACCAAGGAAAATCGTGTAATACCGGCTCTAATAAGACAAAGACAGACAGTCAAAGTTCAAGCTCCTTGCTACATATTTATTTATTTACTGCAGCTTTTACTGAATAGTAAAAAGGTATTTTAATTTTCAACAAAAAAAACTGTTGACATTTCAAACTTAAGCTGTCGATTCTTTGCCAATTCGTCTCATAATAAGGAAGAAAGAGGAGCGGAAAATATATGACGACATGTGTACAAGCATGCACATATACGACAACAAGTTTCTCGTTTGGAATTGCAGAGCATTACACTACTATTATTACCTATAGATACTCTATTTCTTCAACTTTTTATTGTAAGTATTACATATGTATAATGTATAGAAATCAAATAATGATGATTATTATGACTCTAATATATTTGTAGTCTTTGCCTAAGGTCGGGGATTAGAGATGTGAATATGTAATATGAAAGTGTCATCTGCAAAAGAAGAAGATGAAGAGAGACAAGTAGAGATTTCTCCAAAGATAACATGGACAGACAGACTCCCTATTGTGAGTCATAATCGGATTTATCGAAATTCACTCATGTTCGATGGTTGATTGGTGACGCCAGTTTAAAAAGAGATGCAGATGTACAAATTGAGCAATCTATATAAATCCATACGTACATATATTTACAAACAGATTGCGATTACGAGAGACGTGGCGTCAATCCATTTCGATCCAATCCAAAAAAAACCAATCCACAATTCAAAAGTCCTTTCAGGGTGTGCATCATCATCCTAATAGCAATAATGATAATAATAATGATAATAATAATAATACTGATAGGAATATGAACAGGGATAGCCAAGTGGCTTTAGTTTTGACAGATGTGCGCATTAACATGGAGATGTAAGAACGAAACGAAAGAAGCGTTTTTATACATCCGACAACTTCTTCATCATTTTCCTATTTGATTGTACTTACAACATTATACTTTGACAAGGAAACATTTACAATGCTACACAGTACAAGAACCCAGTGCAAGGATAGAGGTACTGATCTTGGAAAAAAATCAAACCGGTACAGGATATGGAAATTTAAACACAAGAAGAAACTACGAATATGAACAGGTATTTATAATACTATGTACATATATGTACCTATATATGTATTGTAGAAAGATGTCAGCGTCTGTCCACTTTTTTATTTCTTACTTTTATACTTCAAAAGAATATGAGACTCTGGATCTGATATCCATTAAGATGTAAAAGTTTGTAAACGAAGATGGAGATGACTCTCTCTCTGCATATATATTCAAAGCCAAACAAAGTACAATACAATAACAACGCATGTACCAAAGATATGTACACCTATTATTATTCAAAATACTTTGTATTTTGTACCTATACACATTGTATTCTATAGCTCGTGAGTTGTAAGTTTATTACTATCGGAAAAACAGAAAGAAAAAGGACAATCATGAGAAAAACGAGAAGGCACTTGCAAAATGCCAATCCATGAAAAAAAAACTCATTGCGATTCACAACTTCAACTTGAATTAAACAAGATTCAAGCTCATTTTATTGATGCACCCTAAATCTTAAATTAACGTTGTGAGCAAAGGACGAGTACGATTCAAAAACTTTTTGCATGCATCATTATACACTATTCTCGACTATTATGTGTACACGTCATTGCTTTCATATACGGAGTTTGTCGTTTGATCGTTTTCAGTCATTATCACATGCTTAAACGTATATGTTTTAACGTAAATATACTATAATATATTAACTAGAACTATGAAATATAATATCTATCGAAAAACCAGTGATTATTGCGTAGTAATCGTATAATATTATGCCTTGTATATAGAAAAAAGATGCTCGAAATAAATTGTGTCTATTATGACGAAACTGTCATCCGACTCAAATAAAACTTAATCAACTGCGAAAAGATATGAAAGGAAAAAAATCAATACATACCTGTCAGACTTGGTGTCATCCAAGACGGGGCGCATCGATGATGGTTGACCGGAACGTAATTCCGAAGAATCTCCTCTCTCCACCTGTAATACATCAATAATATTGTTATTTAGTTCACAATTAATGTACAATGAACAATTCAATTGAATTTGGGTCAGCCTCGTTCCTCATCCGTTAATATCCATCCAAGCTTATTATATCATAAATACACCGAGCTCGTACTTATATTCATTCACAAGTCAAAACATACGGTAATCGTGAGTACAATAAAAACCAACTGTACTCTTTTTTACTTGAACTTATGACAGTTGCATCATTGACATTTTAACCAATAACCGTGCTGATTTATCTACAATAACTACATATATATATCCAAGAACATAAGATACGTTACGCGGTATCAAATTTTGATTCTGGATTACTCAAACAGCTTTGACACGGCCGTATGCATGAGACTATTTAAGCGAAAAGGCCGATGTTATAAGTATTGGGAAAGGATTTTTAAATCTCAAATCTGACTTCAGTGAATTTTAAGGTATCCTCTTTTATGAGGATAAAAATGATAATAGAGTATTTTTGTACTGCTGAAAGATATCAACAATGTGTATGAGAATATACTAGATATATATCAAGTATATCAGCAGTAAACACTGATGGGTAACAGATATTCTTACATGTCAATTGCAAAAAAGAAGACCGATTCTTTACGATGTTACACAGACGGAGACAGATCTCCAATTATTTATAAGAGTACTTGGACAGAGTTGTAAAATAGTTGAGCACAAAGAAGAAACGGAAGAATAAAGGAAAAATCATGACATTAGACCGTGAAAGAATTAAAGAAAATATAATACCAATTGATTAAATTGTAGTTTTATACATAAATAAATGACTGTTATGTACATGTATGTAGTATGTATGTATGTGTGTTGTTTGCACAGCGGATCCTTCGTTCATCATTCAATGAGTGTATATATTTTTCATTGGCAATAATAATTTAAGATGACCATGATTACCGTGGACTATAGACTAAAGGAACTTTTTTCGGTATTAGCATGACTGAATTTAAATTTGTAGCTATAGCAAACACATAACATTCATGCCCATATTACATGATTGCATTCAGTGAATGACTAGTGGTAAAATGTACTGGGCGTGTTTCTTGTTCAGTAATTATTTTAATGTTTCCTAAGGAGCAAACATAGACGCTGTCAGATATTATTCTTCCTTTTGACTCTCTGTCGCTCTCTCTCTCTCTCTCTCCCTCCATGTAAATATCTCAAGTTCACTGATTACACTAAAATGGTGTTCATCGACAAATATCCTACATTATGAGGAACAATCGGGTACGAAACAGAACATAAAAATCCTAAAGTATCCACCGAGCTTGTTACTTGTTATGTAATAATCATTGTTATCATCATCTTAATCCTAATAGAAAAACGCATAAAACATATGTGCACATTTTTTAGCTTGTAACTGCAAACTATGGCACATTTTCTGCACACATATACATGGACATATGTTATGAATCCACGATTCAATTCAATTCAATCCAACCTCATCGAATTCAATTAAATTGACTTTGCAACCTAAGACGTTTTTCTTCTTCTTCTTCTTCAAATGGCAATTTGGTCAATACAAAAAGTTCATCTTTTCCTCATCTCATTTATGTAACTCGAATATTATTTTTCTGTTCGTGTCCACATAAACACATAAAAGTCAATTCAGTAGTATGTAATAATCAATGACCGTACAATCACCTCACATCAAGGACGTACATGTGCAAATAATACTTTTATACGAATGTCTTTCCCTGTGTAAAAGTATGTGTTATGACTTCGAGTCTCCACAATTTTAGAGTCACAACTTTTCAAAGGAAGTCAAGAAGATTCACGTTCAGTTTCACTGAAGAATTTCCTCCAGGAGAGTAGACAAACAACCACGGTCAAAGTCTCAGCAAGAATATGACAAGTGTGCATAATTTTTTAGAATACGTTCTCCGTCTTCTTATGCCATACATACATATTATGTAACATTACTCTCTGTATTTAGCATAAAACTGTAATGTATAATATTCAAACATAAAATATGGAACAGAATTCCTCTTCATGTGTATGCATGTATAGGAAACGCCATCATTATGTATCATGATAGTTATATTGTGGCGAATGGACAAAGTCCATCCGTCCATCAAGTGTAATTTAATTGGAAGTAACATTTACTAGACACATTAGCCTATGCAAAAATACATAATGCAATATGATATTACATAATGTGAAATGTATAATAGTGTGGTGTGTATGGTGGCACAGGAGTCATTTTCTAGGGGGGAAAATGAATTATTAGTCTGACTTTTACATGCATGAAGCATTCATTTTCTGTCTCGCTTTCTTTCTTTCTCTCTGTCTCTCTCTCTCTCTCTCCATTATCGAATAGAGACAAAGTGTGAATTGGAAAGATACATAGCATCAAGAATAAGCAGATAAAACATGGGATGGCAAGTGCTATAGCAGACGATCATTTTTAATACCTAATCGTTTATGTAGCTTATGGCTATAACAGAAAAAGAGAGATATGTGAGACTCGGACGCAACTGCTATGTATATTAAAAAAAATCCTAACTGCATAATACGATTCAGAATTTGCAACCTGCAACCGGTTTCCAAACAAAGAACGTTTCATTTGTATTAATTTATGTACTATGCACGTACCCTTTGTGTTTTGTATGCATTTATGTACGATATATAACACAATACAGGCATACTTTTGTCTATGTATGTGATGTGTGTGTGTGTGTTGCATTGTTTCAGTTCTCAGTGTAATATATATAATATGTATATGGTTAATAACAAATGAAAGAATCTTCTATATGGAAAAAAGAGAGTCTCAACTTTTCTTTTGTTGCAGTTTGTGACAGCTCATCTTCTCTTGTTCTTTACCCTTTACAATGTTCAATCATTTTACATTTTACACAGTGCATTATAAAATGTAATATATTATTATTATATTCTGATCAAACGATCCAACAATTCACAATCATATCACATACATGTATAATGTACATGTACATGTACATTATACCTGTGTACAAAATATACCGTATTCGAGGCCGATTTTTTACCATTCTGTCCTTGGAAATGGCACTTGTCAATTTAAAAAGGGTTATTTACCGGGTTCATCTCCCTGACTCTGACTATAATTCTCTGATACAAATGTCTATCAGACTATGAGCAAAATTACATTGATTATTTTTCCATCTCCTTTACTTCTTCCTCATGCTCATGTACTTACATATTAGCGTTCTGACTGACTTGAGAACGGAGGTCAATGACAATAATTTTTTTATTCGCCAAAAATTTCAATTTCTCACATCTTCTAATTAGTAGGAACAGATAGGAAAACCATTCCAATTCTATACAATTCGATGCTTATCTCATCAGATATTACTTAATACATACAATTATATTAATAAAATATTACGAATCTAACTGAAAATAATCAATAATTCACGATTAATGGGGTCAAAAATGATAAACCTACGTAAGTAAGTATAAAGTATAAAGAAAAACGTTTCGTCTACCATAATATTTTCAAATAGCATTAAAAGCCAGTGCCATTTTTGAAAATCAATTATTTATATAAAGTATTAAATTTTTATAGCAAGG
>JAQIVE010000740.1:0-32172 GCA_034698285.1 Sminthurinus bimaculatus | reverse complement strand
ACAAACAGTTGCTTCATGCCGTCCTGATGAAGGTTTAAATTGAACATTTTGTCGGGGCATCCTTCCCGTGACCTCTAGGGATGAATCAAGTTAACATTGGGTCAATGATGGTACTCTGATCGAATTCAGTCGAACCACCGCCAATACCTACCGGATGAAGGTTTACACTACATGCTTCGGGTTAAAGCTTTAAAATCGGTTATCCCTTTTACTGGTCAAAGTAGTTGGCTCATTTTGATTGCTTTACCCTGCATTATCTACTTCTAAAGCTACAACACAAAAGCTACAAAAGTAACATTTTGACCATACGAAGCTTTGTGATTATTCACCAAACCTTCAACGACATACACTTAAGATTGACCTCTGGGGGTCAAGGGGGGTATGCTGGGACCAATCAATTCATCTAAACCTTCATCCGGTAGGTATTGGCGGTGGTTCGACTGCATATCAGAGTACCATCATTGACCCAATGTTAACTTGATTCATTCCTAGAGGTCAAGGGAAGGATGCCCCGACAAAATGTTCAATTTAAACCTTCATCAGGACGGCATGAAGCAACTGTTTGTAAAGTTTCAAAAGATTCTGTCGAAAAGGGGTACCTTGCCCCATGTTAACTTGATTGACCTCTGGAGGTCAATCCCGTGTAGCTGGCCTTCTAAATATGGTTAGGATAGTAGCGTAGAGCCCTTAGGTGTTATGTTTCATGCATTTTAAGTGGTTTTGAATGATTTGTGGTAGTTTTAAGTGTGGAATATGTATGCGCTTATTGTCCACTTTGATGACCCCTGGAGGTCACGGGAAGCGTGCCCCGGGAAAGTTGTAATAGAAATGTTGTAGGGGATGGTTGGGACTACCTCTGTACCGAATTTGAGCCGGATCGGTCGAAGAGTGATTTTCCTATCTGAATCCTGCACCGTCCTTAGGATAATACATTTTCCCTCTTATACTTTATATGGGACATTTTCTCGAAATATGCTTTCAAAATCATGTTCGACTTCAAATAAATAGAAAAGTTGAAATTACTTTCCCCAACTCTAAAAAAGGTCTACTTCCGAAATATTCGGGTTATTAAATTTACAGTAGAAAAGAAAGAAGAGTTCTTTTCACTTTGCTTCAATCAGTTGGTACTTTAGCACATAACATAACTGTTCAAGTGGTTTTAAAATTGCGAATATGTTGGTTTCCTGTTTCTTGTAAACACTCGCTTTTTTATGTAGTTGCTGACCTCTGTTTTTAAATTTTGAGCCCAAGGAGAAAACTCTCCAACTTTAAACCTAATTTTGTGTCTGCATATTTGTATATAATATTATATTGCTTTTTCTCAAGGAAAAACGTGGAGCAAGTGTGAAGCGGAACTTTATTTTTTCTTATATCCTCATGCAAATACTCCCATGAGCGAGAATCTCACCCTTTCCCCTAAAATCTCACTAACCGTGATCCACAGGTAATTAGTACTATTTCATTTTGCATTAATTCTTTAAAACTTAACTTTACCATTTTCTCAAACGTATAAACATATCATGTGATTAAGATTAAACAAAAACTATGGGTGTCAGTTAGTAAGGCAATGTTAAAACGTTTGTAGGGATCCTTAGTCATTGTCTATGGATCTAGGAATTTACTTTAGTAATTGGCTAAGGTTCGACATAAATAAGCCAATAGTTTTATGCGTTATTGAGACATGTTCTGTCTATAAAAAAATGTCAGAATGCAATTGCGCAGTTTTGCCATTAAACGCTTGGCTTTTATTGTGTAGTGTTGTACATTGCTATTTAAACTACCGGTTTTAAAAGCTTTTGACATTTTTAACCGTCTTAAGTTTCATACAAGGAAGTAACTATACTTCGTAGAGCATATAAATCTCGTCATTGCTTTTTGTAATTAGAATTTCACTAATAATACATGATAGTCTTTAAAGTGTAAAAAGTAATTGAAGATTACCAAAACACGCCACATAGATTTTTGGAATCTATTATGTGTCATCATGTATCATAAAAAAATCTAACGTTTATTTTTTGTTCACAGATTTCTACTGTTTTGTTTGCTGCAACTGATAATCATCTCGCTCATGGTAAGTCATTCTTTACAAAAATACGTTCCTTTTATATTTATGATTCCTTTTAATTTATAAACCTTGCCAATGATTTTTTTTCTCGTACTGGTATTCTGAATATTTTTTAGTACGATACTTGCCAGTGGTTATACTTCCCTCTTTTGTGCACAAATGGAAATTTAAATGGAACCTCCATGTCATAGGGCTACATAATTTTAATCCCCATTATATAAAGCAAATGAATATGATATACTCTACTCGTGCATTATAGTTTCTATTTAAAATTCTGTAACTTGTTGAGTAGTCGATTTTAAGCACAAAATACTATGAGAGTGTTACAAAATGTAAGAGTTGACCTTCAGAAAATCAGATTGAAGGATTTTGACGTTTCAAGTAGAATAAAAAATAGCTTTTTGAGCTGTTTTTAAACCGAATACATACAAGAATATAGGACTATGTGGCAAACATTTGACCACGATATATATAGGTATGGACACAAAGTATACGCAGTTTGAGTATGCATTTCACTAAAAGATAAATGATTGAGTGAAGGAATTTATTTTTAAAGTAGTTATGTTTAAAGTTCAAGTATAGGTTGCTTTTGTATGCCAGTTTCAGTTCCGATACAGAAGAGACACTTAATAGTATCGCATGTAACTATTGTATACAGGAATAATTAAACAACATCAGGGTAAATAGTACCGTGGACGAAAAAAGAGCCGACACAACTCTCTCATAGATTTTCAAAAACTCATATCTTACTTCATACTTGTGTCATATCAGTGTGCTTACATGGATGTGTGTATTAGTGTGTGCATTACATAAATATGTACTATGCACAATGTACAGTGCACAGTCATAGTTGTAGGTTGTAGATGTATAAAATGAAACCAGATATACAGTATTATGTAAACATCATAGTTACTATCAAAATCATACTAACACGCCTGCTACTTGCTAGTAATAATAAATAGGTAAAGCCTCTCTTGTCCATACCCTCTACCATCTCTTTACCATTTACTTTTAGTCAACTATTGAAAATTAAAAAGAGTCATTTCAACCACAAAAAAAATAGCCCATCTTGTACAGTGACAAAACAAGCACTTACAAATATAAGACTTTATGTAATAGTTGTACATTCAGTAAAAGTTACTGACATTTGTAAATGAGATAAGATTCAATGCGGATAGGTAATAGGTGTTTACTTGACTTAAGTACGATTAAAAGTAGCAGAACTGTTTTGAAGTTACAGTAGATGGAATATAGATTGGCGAGATGTGATGTCGTACAAAACGTGCATGTTTATGTCATATATTATTATTTATTACTTATTATGTTCCTGTGATCAGTAATAGTATTTTTTGATTTCATTTCCATTATTTCTCCCGTATACTCTTATTCATTGTTTCTAAATTGATATGCGGAATGTTGTGGTGTCAAAATATAAACTCATACGCTTAATAAAGGCCACCGAGTAGTTGTAGTAATTAATTATGAGTGTAAGTGAAAAATTGTTAGAGGCCGTGATGATGGCTGTGTTACTTTTTAATAATACAGCCATCAAGATTGATCATATAAGCGTGTACATATTTAAGACGATGGAGTTTTTATCGTTATTGTTTACGATTTCTTTTTTGTGGCTGTGGATGTACATAGTTAAATCAGTGACTAGCCAAATAAAAAGAAGAAATATAAAAAACATCATCGGCAATGATCAGCACTCTCTTGATACGTTACCTCAGGTCTCAGGTAGCCAGACGTGGCAGAGAGAGAGAGCGAGAAATATGCACACATAATAGAAATGATTGTATTTCATTTGAAGAAAGGAATAATGATCAGTAGCAACATGGAAACAATGTGTGACTGGGCTACCGTCAACTGTCAAATATATTGTTTCTCTTCTTTAGAATAATGATATAACTGTGGCATATGCATGTGTAATGTATAACCATATTCCAACATCATCATTTTGGACGCAGATGAGCATGAGGATGATAAAGTAAGAGGAAAGAGTGTCTCAAATCCATATTGTAAATAAGTACTTTGTGTTTTAATATTCACCATGTATATACATGTGAAGAGTTGTTCAACTTATTATATAAAGTACTTTAAAGACAATAGGTGCCAGTGCATATGAGCAAACAGCCAGTACTATGTACTTATGCATACAAAAAAACTTGGAATTTTGGAACCCTGCGCCGAGTCATGCGTAATTTAGAGTCAACTCCAAGGTTGGCTTCAGACTTTGTGTTCATTTGACAGTCATTGAGGGAGTCTTTTCACTAACAAAGGTAAATCAAAGGAGGGAGTTGGTTTTTTTTGTTTCCAGAGTCGTTTAATGCCACGTTTAAATAATAATATTATGACAATGTGGGGTTCTGTTTGCATTCACCATCTTCTTCAATCTTCTATATCCCTCTTTCCTACATCAGCCTATACATCACTTTCTTCTGTTAATAATACATCAATTTATAATATGATAGTGTGTGGTTTGTGGGCATTCGAAAATGTTGTATATCATTGCATGATTTAATACCATTTACATGAATAAGAGGTTTACCCTTTTCAAAAAGCAAACTTATCTGATGACGTTTTGACTAAGATTGTTTTCTTCCTTGTTGTTTGTTTTGCCTTGCTGTCCCCTTGGTGCTGTCTTGTTGGGAAAAAATTGACCACAGTCGTTGAGAGTGGAAGGGAGAGAAGGCGGGATTCTCGGGAGTCGACCTTCGGCTGGAGATCTGGACGATCTCCTTGAATCAATTCCACCTGGACGCTCTATGACAAATCGAGCCTATCGCCTGTACAGTCGGTGCTCTACGAAAAATGTCCTTATTCAAGACAGAATTTCTGCCACTGCCAATAGAACAGATTATAAAGGTAAGTCTTGATAATGATTATTTCTTGATCATAATTTAAATTATTTTAGGTTATTAATACATGTCTATTATTGTAGTTGAGAAATTTATTTCATGCATACGTCACTTCCAACAGTTAATTCACTACCAACCGAAATTTTATTTTATTTTTGCGACAGTATATAACATTATCCACGCCTTAGCTTGATGTTAGTGTTTTAATTCCTTGTGAACGAAAACTTTTAATTGTGGACCATTTTCGGCCGGCTTATGTGGTAATCATACGGTCCAAGGTCTGTAAAATACTGGAGGAACCACTTACCATCCAAGCTCCCTTATGTTTTTACCGGCGAAATCGTCGTCCTGTAGCCTTGCTCCGAGTTCTGTCTCCAGCTTCCACTTGGGTACAGTAGAAGTCTGTTATGACTGTGGGAGCAGTTAGCAAAAGTTACCACAGGCTCGTCGAATATTCCTCCCTAGTTTTAGAATGTGACCTTCTGCTAGCCACTAATTCCTTTTGGCATGTATTATGTATGCTTACTTTCACGAAATTTGATAGATCTCAATTTATCAATAAAAACTAAAACGTTTTCAAGTGCAAGTTGGGAACTCGGACATGCAGCTACAAGTTTTATTGTATACAGTATAGAGTTCAAAAGGGAAATGTGCCGCGTCATGTAAAAAGTCTCCAAAATTTTAAGGAAATGAAAAGGTCTAAAATTAAGCGGTTTTGGTAACTATATAGCATATAAATGTATGTATTTAGACTATGAAAAGGGTTATTTTATATTACGCGTGTCCCGTTAAAATAAAAAGTATGTACATATACACAATATACACACGAACAGAAAAATTCAAGAAGTTATTCAGGAGATACTGATATTTATGTATTATTACAAAGCTTGTTGGAGCCTTGGAGGGAGACAATAATGGTAGTAATGATACGACCGACGTAAGCAAGGTGATTTACTATAAGGGTCGGTAGGAAGGAGAATTCAATTCATTTTGGTGGACATTTAAGTTAAACCCGTCAGCAGTTTGTGTTCCCCTATATAAATCTCTTTCGGGTCTCATTTTCTATCTCTATCTCTCTCTGTTTTTTGTGTGAGGACGACCGGAGTATTATTTCTGATAAGTATCATGATTATCTTCCATATAATACTGTTGATGTCTTTACATTTCCTCTAATGCGCCAGTTCAGTTTTGAGGTCTTATACAAGTCAGTGTCAACATAATACACACGTTGTGCTCATATTATTATATAACAAAATGTGTTATATATTGTGATATATCATTTCAGTTCTGTACGTAGATATCATAATAATACTAGGAATAGAAAACAATGGACAATGGAGATATATCTTTTATATATATGTATGCCCGCCTACTAATCTACGAATGTACAAAACCATGGTATTATCTAACTTATAGTTTACGAGTGGTATAGTTATTATACATGCATCGTATGAGCTTAAATATTTCACCGTCTCCTTATTCGTACTTTCTAAACATTTGGACATGTTTAAAACTAAATTTTAAATTTTGAAGCATAGTCGATCCCACGTGTCCGTAATATGGAATCGCAAAGTGGACGTTTACAGTTTTGATTACAATACATATATGTCGTATAGATTAATCGTATTTATTTAATTCAATAGGGCTTAATCGATAGTGCACACGGCTTTGTGCATGACATATTAACTCATCACGGTGCTACTGCACACCAGCAATTTTATCAATGAAGAATTTTGCACTTGTAAATTTGCGACGCACGTTTACATTTCCGTGGAAGTATATTGTTTTTATGGCCACACAGTTGCGATATTATGCTCCATAGACAAATATACACGCTCTGTTCATTAGGTTTGAGTGCATCTCATGAACGTGACGAATCCTCAAAGAATTTTTGTAAATTTCTTCGAATGGTATTTTTCCAGACCGTTTTGCTGTTGATGTTGTTGTTTCATGCTCGTGTACTATTACATGTTAATCACTCCATTGATTGATGAATTAGCAAGAAAAGTTTGTGAACTAGAGGAAAAACATTAAATAGTGTATTTGTGTTCAAATGATATCGGAGTGCCCGTGAAAACTATGCATAGAGGTGATAACCGTTATTTTTTACTGATACAATTTTTTGATTAACATGGAAATTTCTTGTCCTGTCCTTTGCAAACTGTCTGTATATAGTTGCCATACTTGCTGTAAAACTCAACACTTGATTTTAAAAAAATTGATTAATGCATGGGCATTTATTAGGCATTTATTTGAGATGGTCGTAAAAATTACGTAAAACTATTTTCACTAGTCTTTCGAACTTTGAAATTTATTCATTGTCAGTGGAAAGTTAATCTCACATTTGAACTTGATGTAAAAAAATTCCAAGCAAATTCCAAGTTTCAACTTTCCCATAATATCGTTTTAAGCTCAATTAATTTTTGTGTACTTTCTCCATGTACCTATTTTTTGTATAAGTTTTATTCTTGCTATAAGTAGCGCACGGTTTTTTAGTCATCATCCATGAAATGCTGTTAGTCATGAAACTCCTTGTATTTTACTGTAATTAATTGGTATGCGCTTGATGTTTTAAGCAATTTGTGGAGAGGCAATTACTCAAAATCTACAATGCATTATTATTACAACTTGTTGTTCTTCTATTTATGTATGTTTATGTTATGGGGAAAACCATGTAAAATTTGCTAGATATTGAGTCGAACAACTTAAAGTTTCGGCTATTCGAAATTTAGCTGACGCAAAGCGCACCCATATCAAATACATGACACTTGTCAGATTAAACATTTGATTCTTTATTGTTAGTTTCAAAAAGTGTAGTCAGCTAATCTTGTTCTTTTAATAATGCGAGCCTTCATCAGTTGATGTAAAATCAGGACTTCGAACGTCATTTCTTTCGTTGTCAGGCTACTTGAAGAGGAAGAGCATACTTGACAGGCTCATATTGACGAGTTGGTTATAAATTAAATTTTAATTGGTTATCGTCGATAACTTATCGATGACTTTCCAATAATAGTATTTATGTATGCATATAATGCGGTGTCTGTCTACATGTGTCTATTATCTGCACACAAAAACTTTCCATCTCATTCGTTTACTGTATAGTGCGTGTACTGTACTGCATACTGTAGGCTAGATATGGAATCGGACTCTCGCAGTCAGCAACGATGATCGCTTGGACGCTAAAAATGATCATTTTATGAACGTTTTCGTTGTGCATATCTCCCTTTAAAATATAGTTTTTAAAGTTTAATGATATTATTATTTATTGCGGCATAAATTATTGCTCGTAAACTTTTCGGTTTTGGCCTTTGTCAGGGTAATGTCAGCTGTCAAGTACTTTAACCTTTACTTTGCTTTCTCGGATGGTGATTAAGCTATGACTGAAGAATTGAAAAGGTCATGCTGTACAATTTTAATTCTACTTTCTAATAATAAATGCAGTTAAGGGGTGATACAACCTTAAATTGCACAGATTGTGTAGATTCGACAGTTGTTTTTGTTATCACCTTGAACATTCGATTTTTTCGGTTTATATAGCATGTGTATAAAATATAGTTTGCTCATGGACAATACTTTTAAAGCTCTTGCACCATAAAAACAGGGAATACTATAGATACACATGCAAGTTAGCAATCGTTAGTTTATACACACTTTGATTATGTTTACTATCTGACAAACCAGCTCA
Source organism: Sminthurinus bimaculatus (assembly GCA_034698285.1). Classification (NCBI taxonomy): domain Eukaryota; kingdom Metazoa; phylum Arthropoda; class Collembola; order Symphypleona; family Katiannidae; genus Sminthurinus; species Sminthurinus bimaculatus. Next base: position 23,564 of record JAQIVE010000740.1, on the reverse strand, counting down.
AACTGCAAGCGTAAATTGTTTTTGAAACAATCCAGCTGCTGTAAATAATAATAATTTTTTGTAATCAGAAAAAATATCAGAAATAATAATAATAATAACATACTTCCTTGACTAATACTCTTTAGCAAAAAAAAGTGTACTGATGGTGAGCAGTCATCAAAATGTGAAATCATTCACCTCTATAATATATTTTGTATTTTTTTAGTTCGTGAATTTTATGCGTATGTATACATACGCACTTTTACTATACATTTTTCAAACATTGTTTCTACCAATTATATGGACATGGTCAATATACTATACGTCTTCAGTATGCAGGCATAATATGCAAATGCTTAATTTGTTTTTAAATGTCACTCATCATTACTACGTGTACTACGTTCAACCTGTAGTAACCACACCTGCAATAGGGCGGTTCACTCAAATCAAAATAGGCAACAGTTTTGTTTTTTCACGTACAGGCTTGTATTTTTCCCGACAGTTTTTCTTCCCCAACATTGCTCAAATTTTTTGCTGTTTCCTACATGCAACAAAAACTATCATGATAAAGATTATGATGATGATGATGAGGTTGTGACGCATTAAAACCGCACTCTTGCAAGTTGTAAAGCATGTGTAATAATATTGTGTGTATGTGTGTGTGTGTTTTTACCATGTTTTACATGTATTCTAACTACTACGATATGTAGTTACAAACGTGCGTAATCCACATCATGCATAGAAAAAATTATAGTAATGTAATTTAATTTGCATGTTTAAGAAGAAAATCATGGCAGATAATCTGTTGTACTATGTGCCTTATGTATTTCCACGGGCTAGAATACAAAAAACAATAACTTTGCGTACTTATAAAATAACTTTTTTTTATAAATTAGGAGTTGGGTTTCATATATATTTTTTTGTTTTGAGTTTGAACTAAAAGAGGAGGATACAAAAATGTGTAACTAAATGATGAGCATTGCTGCAATAAGAAGAAATTTTTTTTTACTGGAAAAACGTTTATACTCAAATATGTAGCCCATCCACGATTAAAAATTGTAAGACCATTAGTAAACTTTAGTCAAAACTTATGGAATTGTGCTGTCGGTAGAACGTATACATTCTTTTGTTAGAAAATGACCCAAAATATATGTGAAGCTCACTGCTAATTAAATGGAATTTAGGTGTTGGTTCAGTAGATACCAAACAATGTTTATATACTGTCGTGTATGAAAACAAAAGATTTTTGCTTTTGTAAATGCTGATGAAATTTTAAATTCTTCAATTTCTTTGAACTCTTTTGCCGTTAATGTAAGTTCGAGCCAATAAAGGATCGGGCAATTTTCTCCATATTAGGCTGGAGCTAACTATTCCCTTATCCTGCCCTTTCCCTTATCATCGTATTTATTGCAAGAGTATATGGAGAAGGTAAACGGAAAGAGTTATATCCACTATCACTATTTACATAAGAACACGCTTTTATCTTACTCTTTTCAATAGTCTATTCATTTCACTCGCGGGTCAGTAAATCTTTAATTTTTTACATTTTTCGTCGTATAAGTATCATTTATAATTTATATGTATACAACAAAACACGTGTGAGTGATGGAGCCCGTTGTTCTCATTGCTTGTATATATTATTTACATAACTGGTGACATAACCGATGATAACTTGCAGGAAAGAATGGTAAACAAAAATAACTTTTAATTTCTGATACTCGGGACAATTTTTTGCGGAACATAATAGTTTCACCAATGAAAAGATGCTAACTATTTGCTTCCATTTTATGTACCGAGGTATGCGAATATAATATAATATGGCACGAAATCGCTTTTTGATTTTTGGTTATGCCAAAATGAATCATCAACAGTTTATTTTATTTTGTAAACATGTAAAGGTGCATACTAATAGATAATTTTTCTGAATTGAATAAATAACATAATGTTACGTTTGACAGGTATAGTAAACAAGATCTACTACACATACTAGACATATTGGTGGTAGTAAAAAAGATGAGGTCATTCATTGTCTCCTCGTCAAGTTTATGCGTACGTATTTTGTTGCTGTTCAAATCTAATAGCATATTATTCATATTTCGTACCATTTAATATAATATACATATAATAATATCAAAATACATAATGTGTCGGAGTGAATTTACGATGCATCTATTTTCATTCATTCTATAATCTATAACCGACACATGCATCGATGCATATACCTATGTGTATCTATATATGGATATTTGTTTTTGAATTGCATATCATGTAACATATCATAAATGCTCATATTGCCAGACGCACATGTTTTGAGGGACAGACGGAATGTGCATTTTATGAATAGAATTTTTTTAAAATAGGAATATGATACGATATTCACAGGTAGCAATTTCAAACTAGAGTGATTCGAACACACAATACTAACACTAATAATAATGATTATTTTATTCATATTGACACTTTCATTTTCATTGATAGACAGCGGAGAGGCAGTTCATTCATTCTAATTGAATTATTATTATTACTTAAAGTATCAAGAATGACATCATATTTTCTCTCATTTAACTTCTATTGTCCATAAGAGTAATTCGAGTTGACTTGTATATTATGAGTATAGAGTATATATTACATGTATGTATATTTGAAAAATCTCTTTTAATATGATAATACTAATACTAATTAGCTCAGTCAGTGTCAATGCCAGTAACAACGGTATGACAAACTACAAGCGATAAAAGCATAATATTAAACATGTAAGTATAAATAAAAAAATTATGTATGCACTTACTTACACGCGTGGGCTCATTATCATCATCAACAGGGAAACGAAAGTAAAAAGCAGTGTTTACTTCTAGAGGATAATGACATCATGGTGTGTATAAATTTGTTTATGTACTCCCTGTACAAATTTAACTATGTACACCTAGCGTAAATACGCACATGCGATGGGGGAATAATATGCTAATATATTCTACGTCGGTACTATTGTAGAGCAATGTAGGCATTGGTTTGCAAGTTTGATCAAATGTTAATATGGCTTTACTTTATATAATATTGACAATCTACACTATTTGCTCATTACGTGAGAATGCTCTTTGTTAGTTATTATGATGTGAATGCGTGTTTGTGAGTGCGAGTGTTTGGCTTTGGCTTCAGTGACTTCACTTTGTACATTCCACAAGTTTATTGCCAAATCATGTCCACATTTCCCACTTATCTTTTCCTCATTCCGTGAAACAGGCTGTATAGTAGTGGTTTTTACTTGGTTTCTCGTTTCGAACAAGAAATTCCTACGCCGGACCTCTTGTACACAGGCAGTTCGTTGGAAGTGATACCGCATGGTATTAATAACGCATAATAGAATTTAAGTAATTACTTTGATGCATCTTGCATTCTTTCGTTCTCATTGTGCATGCATATTAGTGTTATACTATGTAAACTACGAAACAGCGAGCAGTAAAACAAATACTCCCAACTTTACGTGTTATATGTGTGTCTGCTTTTCTCCTATACCTTCTGACGTAATCAACGATATATACACGGTCTCCTTTTTAACGCGGAATTTTCCAACATTTACCTGAGATTGTCGAATTCTAGTATTAAAAGTTTCAGGTGCCAATAGCCGTGTATGTGAGCAGAATGGAAATTGTGCTCAATTTAAGGTACTGTTTCTTGGAAAAGCCATGTTTATTTATTCGGGAATAATTTACTAATACAATGCAAATTTCTAACCTTTGGCCCACCACAAATTATCAAAGTAGTTGACAGTCACTGTCAAAGATCTGGTATTCAAACTGCTGGAATAACCTTGAAATCTCCGCAGTATTATAACGTGTCATTCAATATAATAAAATTCGTATCCGGTAGCTTCAAGTTCCGAGTCGCTAAGTTTGTATACACGCATATAGCCCCGTTACTCCGGAGAATTTAGTTGGTCTCCAGCCATGTTTGGCAGGTGACTTCCAGCTAAAAATGGATGGTCACTCAAAACTAGCCAAAATCAGCTGGCTTGACCTTTGACATTGCTGGTCGCTCACTTATCGAGCATAATTATAGCTGGTAACCTACTAATTCCAATTCCTTTGTTTAAAAAAGTCATTTGAAAAGATTTCAGTCCATTAAGCACTACTTTTTATCATTTTCATCTTGACAGGCGTTTTTATTGGTCATCATGTACGAAAACCCCTATAGGAGTATAAAATTTGAACTCATTTCATGAATTCCAGAACCCAAAAGCGTCAATTCATGAATAATTATCATTCTCAGTAAGGTGTGATAGTCATAGCGCGATAGTTAATGTAATGACAAGATTTTGCAATTCTGTTCATGCTCGTAGTACACGCCTGTACTAAATTCATCTTTCTTGGAAGACGAAATGCAACTCTCTTTTGAAAAATGAGAAATGAGTGTGCATCTCTGTACAATTAGTTATGTCCTGCTGATTTCAACCAGCTACCACGTACACCAATACATGCATACATATGTAAAAACAGCAACGACAGGAATCAACCTCATGAATTTTTAGCTACCACTATCTACCACCTTCAACCTGCATAAATATGTATATTGTGTATATATAATATTTATAATATTTATGATCGTATATGATACATGGAACCAAAAGCTTCGGCGAATTGTAAAAACGTGTATAAAATATAGAGACCAGTTAACATCATATGAATCGCAATATATATTGCATGTAGTTATGTTAAAGTTCAGCACCATGGAGTGAAAATATATAGTCATACACAAGCAGTATATAAAATGTGGAATGTCAAAGATGAAATTTCCTTATACTGGAATAAACATATCCATGCGTGTTTAAAAAGTCGCCGCTGCTATCCAATTATTAAGATGCTGTGCAAATTTAGGTGTCAGGAAATAAGCCACTGAATATCCAGATCTCTCTATATCCCGCAGCTTCACAAAACATAGACAGAAATGTGCTGTGACCGTCCGTATGTGCATCTTTGCATGAATGACTTATGTATGAGTCACTTATTGGCTTTCGCTCTTTCCCAAAGGTGCAATGTAATGAAGTCTGTCCTTATTTGCAGTGTGTGCATAATTCTTCATTTTACTATACTTAAACCATTTTGGGGGGCCAAGTATGGACAGACTGACCGAATGAGTAGCGAGTTTAAAGGATTACATTGTATTGTGGTTGAGAGGCAAAATGATGAGGAACGTGATCAATTTACACCCATCCTTATTCCTTATTCCTTACTCCTACAGTTATACATACTGTATATTATACATACGTACAAACAATGCATATATGTAAGCTTTTGACCGAAGAATATTTTCACCATGTTTACATTCTGACATGTATGTAAGCACAGTGTGTACAGTGTACAGTGTATGTAGTACGTACACGCATGTAACACCTATTATAGGCAGATAAACGCTCTCCTTTTTCCAAGGAAGAAGATGAACTTGTCTCATATGTACATTTCCTAAGTACAAGCGATAAGTTTGTTTCCTCGTGGTACCTATATACTATATACATACGTATTGGTTAGCTCAAGGGGGATTTTCCATTTTAAATCTTGTTGGTATTAGTTGAGAATCTTTTTTTCCCACTCCAGTCATATCCTGTGCACGTGGTATGTAAGGAGTATTAGGAATACGAGAAAATCTGTATCAATTTCGTAGATACATGGATGGATGCCAGTATTATGTTGTATACAGCTAGTTATTTCATGTTTAATGATCAGGTCGCTCTGACCGTCCGCTTGTCGGCTTCATACTAAATAGAGTAAATGAGAGATGATCTGCAATTTATGAACTTGAATTCAAAGCCTTCCTGTTTGCTGAACGCCATGTATGTAACACATTTTCGAAATCTCTCTCTCTTTCACTTGTTAGGTTTTATTTTTCCTTTACATACATACATGAGTGCTTTAAGTAAGTGTGCTTTTTCTCTCTCCATTATTTTCTCCATTTAATGCTAATGATAAATTATTATACGTACGGCGTGTATGCTTTTGAATCTATCTTAATGTCCAGAAAATGCAAAACGAGTATCTAATATGTACCTATGCCATAACTATTTTGACTGGACTAAATGCAGAGGAAAAAGTTGAAGCTTATATTCAATATGTTATATTATTATGGAAAGTAAAAAGTAACTGACTATAGTATACGGAGTGGGTATAGAATGTGCCATACGAATGTGAGTTTTTTACCAATGTGTCTGTTAGTGTATCATTACACGTTGAAAGAATGTTTCGATAATTTTTGTTGTAATGAGACCAACGAGAGTATTTGACAGGTTATGTTTTTGGGAGCAATCTATACATTATATAATTAATGCAAATATTGCTATTGAGTATGCAAGTATGCATTACATGTATATTATTGAATGTACAGGACATTTTTTACATTTGAATAACTTTTATGTATGTATGTATGCATTGTAAGTACATGCTGTACAAGCTATGATATATTATGTAAATAGATAAGTATGTCCGCGTGTTCTTCATTTCCTTATGGCAATATATCACGTCTCCAAATATTTTTTTTGTAATTTCATTATTATTGTTATTATTATAGTACGGTTCTAGAGAAAAATGAAAAAGAACGTCTGGAATCAAAATGACTAGACGATTTTCACGCGAGATATCAAATAAAGCAACAATAGACTATGAATATGTATGTATTATGCTTGTTGGTGAGAAGTTCTTAAAATATGCGTCAGCAGAGTTTTGAAATGACATGCATTCTACACTTCTACTGGAACAAGGAAACTGATAGTGTGCAAGTATTGCTTTAAATTGTAGGTTCATGTCTTTTACTTTATAGATTATAGTAAAAAAATACATATATCTATTCCCGAGATTTTTTTATTACATTATCTGTTATCTGGAATTTAATAAGTTAAAGATGTCTGATTTCGGGGTGAAGAGAAAGGGATAGAAATTTAGAAATATTATATTTTTAGATCATTTTGAGTACTCTGTTGTGAATGTGGACAGTTAGAATGAATTGTGGTTTTTTGTTCCGTAGGAATGATGAGATGAGGAAATAGTGGAGCGTAAAAAGAGAGAGGGAGAGAGAAAATAAATAATCTGTAAAAAAAGAAGTAAAGATAGTGTGGAAAGAAGTGAGGGAAGGTGTTTGTGTGTGTAATTCGAAATGGGGCGAATCTTTATTATTTCGTGTGCTCTATGTGTTGTTAGTTGTTACACCACACGGAGCGGCTAATCGTATAGGTATATAAAAATATTAGTCGGAGAAACACCTTTCCACTTGTTTATCTCCTTTTCTTTTACTTCTTTTTCTACTGGTAATGATCAAATAATAGTAATAATAATATTGGGCTTGTGTGTGTAGCAGTTGCATTAAAAGCTGGAGAAACTAGGCACCAAACCACAGCGTCAGCAGCCATACGGTCATAAAGGCAGACCCGGCTCCAACTCATATTTCATGAGAGTCATTTGGGATTTGTGGGTCGTCTCAGCATGAAGGAAGAGAGAGAGGGAACGCGCGATGACAGAAAATTTTCAAGATATAAATGAACATTTTTCATATTTCATATTTTTCACAAACATGATGAAAAGGGAACTGTTGTTAATTTACTGTGTTGTTAAGTATATGTGAACGGAACCTCATCTTACTGTTTGGGTTTTCGAGTTTCAATAATGCATGTGGACTCGGTAGAGAAAATCAATCATTTGCAAAGGTTGAAAAAATTGTATTCATCATGCTACTTTATTTCTTACTCAATAGTATGCGCATTATGTATGTATGGTTACATATTTTATATTATCATCAAAACTAGATTTTAGTATTTTCTAGTATTTAAACTGTTATTGACATTGAGCTGAATTCGAATTTAAAAGGTTGCATCTACATGTAATATGTGTGTATTGGTAGAATAATCCTTACTCACATTTCAAGTATGTATTTCCTTCGTATTATGGAGACAAAACAAGTAAATACATATTCATCCAAATATTTAGAGGGGGCATCCCTAGTGCTATTGTCTATCTATCGTCTGCATCAGTAGCACGTAGCATTATGATACATTACATATTATGTATTTGTTTAGACCCAATGACGGCACAAGAAGACAAGAAAACCGTCAACTAAACAGTTTCTTTTCCTTAATTTGCTGAAAAGAAAAGTGCATAGACCGTAGACACACATAGACAGACACGTCATGAACTTTAAGCAGTGGAGTAAATCCTGTCAAGTATGTATGTGGACAAAGACTGATTGAGTGTATACCTGATCTAATATTTGCTCAAGTATTAACATAATATTCAGAAAATATTGTTATTATACATATGCATTACACGAAATGTCAATTTAAGATAACCTTGTCACTTCCTCATCAACCGAATGGTTATGCATGCAGTATTAATACAAAATAGTATGATATTGTATTTTACAGTACAGCAAAATTTATGAAATATGATGAATTTGTATATTCTTTGTACAATGATGATGTTCGTGAGGCTGTCCAGCAACTATATTGTACAAATAACATGATCCTCTTTTACTCGTATTACGCTTCACCTGAAGGTTTACCTAACTCTTCACTCATTTATTCCGTCAGTTCAAATAAGTATTGAGCAATATTATTTTTGCATAGACATTGGATTTGAAGGAAAACTGGATGTAAAGAGAGAGGGGAAGCAGAGAAAGAGAGAGAGAGAGAGAGAGAGAGACTCGCACAAATTATAAGGATTTGTCTTATCAGTTCCATACTTCTGACCACTTACTGGTTACAACACACGACAACTTTTCTCGTTTACTGAGGTGGTTGTCAGATTTCTTCAAAAAATTGTCATATCATGATGCACTGCATAAAATCTATCTATACATCGTAGTATTGTATTGAGGGATTGTACGATGAAAACCAGAAGACGATGTCTGTCGCCATGTAACCAATATCCAACTATTTTCCCTTCGCTTATGCGGAATTATTACACACGTGACGTATGTACATCTCATGGAATATCAATATGTATACAAACGATCAGTAAATGCGATATGATGTGTATTCAGTATTGTATAATATATGATACGATTTGCGACTTGGCGCAAATCTGCTGGCTCTGGTTTTATCAGTATACAACGTCATACATATCACTTCAGCAATCTTTTTTCTCATACAATAACAATCAAGTTTAATGACGCTTATAAAATATTTTGCATCATTTTCATTATTTTATATTTTGCAGGAGATCTAGAACTTCAAACTGTGATGACGGCGGGGAGACCAAGGACGCGAATTCATGGCGTGAATGCAGATAGATATGTCTGCTTCAATCACAAAGGCCGGCTTGTCACCAAACCCCAAGTACGTAGATTTTTTTTATAATACACTGTAGATATATTTACCAATGAATCCCATAGTTTGTGTGGATGGAGTTCAATCAACGTTTTAAAAATTTTAAATCTGTGAAGACTTTTCGAAAATTATTGGTGCGTCTAGGTAGGTATAGAATATAGAAGGTATATGATATAAGTGATTTTGGAAATTAGTAGTATCGCGCCGTTTCTTTATATTTATGAAATTCAAGGAATTTATTAAATATATTCAATAAATTCCTTGAATTTCCTAACCTATATCAAGATAGCCTTCTATAGATAAAATTAGCGTTTACTAGTTCATGACATCGATTATTTGTATGTGCGTGCATAAAATAAAGGTTTGATTCAGGAATAGCTGGAAAGTCAAAAATCTCGAATTTCAAAGTGTAGAAAAAACAGTATGATAACCCCTGTCGGATTTGAAGTAAAGAAAAAGCTGGGAACAATTACTGACATTTCACGGTGAAATCAAAAAGAAACAAACACAACCCCCTTAGATAAATGATAGGCTGTCAGGAAAAACATTGATATTATAGTGGATACATCAAATTAATCTGAACATGACATCAGCTGCACGCATGCACGCACAATCACCGATGTACACACACACAAATACAACGCACACTTTTATCATTTTCAATGCTGGTTGGTTGTACTGAAAGAGAGGATTCGGAGAACCATTATATATCGTTTATACAAATATGATAAAAATCACACCTTGTGCGAGCTGTTGATAATATACAGATGGTGATGATGGAGGAGGTGGTGGTTAGGTTCGTGGTTGGTCTGCTCCAACCTCTTACTTTATATTACATTGTATCATCCAAAAAGAGAAAAAAAAGTGAAAGAGTGAGTCCCTGACTGGGCCAGATTAGTTCTTGAAGGGAAATTCACGGCAGTAGTTAGTTCGTATCCAACTCTGTACATGTAGTAAAATAATATTTTCCAGATTTCTCCATTCTTACCCCCTTTAAATTGTTCTAGTTCTTGTATTTTTTGTTATTTCATGGCATTTTATGATAAATAATATTATATTATACGCATATGTACATGCGAAGAAATAGATGGAGGGAAAGTACATACTTTTTACATTTACTTTACTATTATTCTATATTATACACATTACACATGGAACAGAAGATGCTTTTTACACTGTTGAGTTTGTAGATATTTAGTTATGGGGTGCTTTTCCTGCGGCACAGTAGAGCAAACAAGTTCGCGTTTGCTCATTCAGCATTATCCTCAAAGTTTTTAAATTTGATAATAGTAGTATAATAATAATAATGGTAATGGTTTTGTTTGGGCTTGTTGTGGTTGTCGAAATGAACTGGACAGACTAAAGAGGTAAAGAACGGCGAAGGAAGAAAAAAGATCGAGGCTATAGTATAAAAGCTTATCATCCTTATCCTCCCTCTAGCTTATAACTACTAGTAAATAATGTAAATGCATCGTCGAGTTAGAGGAACGAGTCAGTCTCTGACCACACTAACCACCCTGTCGCTATCTGTAATAATGTTTTTCATCTTCCGACATGATTTCCAGCACAACAACACCGTACAATACAACGTGTATACAATACACCATATGCACAACAGCTCACCAAAAAAATACGTCAACATCACTCCATTTCAAGTAGGGAAACAAGCTGAAGGTGAAGGAAATGACTAGAAAGGAGGGAGAGAGAGAGAAAGAAAAAAAGAAAGAAAAATATCGCTAGTAAATTGTATGCAATGCATGCAAATGAAGAAAAAGACAACAAAATCTTTTGTGGTTTTCCCGTATGTTCATGATGATAGTAATGTTTTTCTTTACTGTATGGAAACTCAAGTATTAGGTATCTATAAGTCATGTTTTGATTACATGCTTATGTGTGTCTATGTAATGCGACAAGAGAATTCCAAGAGTCATTTATTTAACTTTTGACACCGTAATAAAAGCACGTGTCGGAATATGAGCGAATTTTCTTTCCCTCTTACGCATAAAACTACATGGGCAGACAGACAGTCCACAGTCCACATGGAAGAGCATATAAATTCAAAAAAAGTAATTCGTTTTTTGGAGAAAAAGATTCGAGCTTTATATGTTTTCTTGAAGATACGTTTGGTTATTTGCTTCGAGACTATTTTAATTCGAGTATACGCTGGCAACTATACAGACGTGTATAAGTACAATAAGATAGTTATGCGTAGATGGCCATTAAAATACAAGAAAATAATAAAGGGTTATTTCCGCTCTAGAATATATAAAAATTAACACTATACAAATGAACAGAGTAAGTAGAAAATTTTTAATCAAAGAGAATGAGTGAGTGAGGAAGAGACGTTGTTGTTGTTGGGGACTTGATACTTTTTGAGCTATCTGAATATGATGGAATTACGCAACTATTTAGACTAGACAGTTTGATAATGGTTCTTGCGGCAATTTTTTTCTTTGTATTCAACTTCTTCAGGTTCACTATCATCATCATCATCATCATTGTACACACTTTATCAAAACTGTTGTTTCTTGCAATCTCTCTCTGTCTTGACACTTGCCGTCCGCATGGATGACTAGATGGATAGAGGACGGTAAAATGTAGTCGGGCATGATTTGAATTTCCACACATGATTTGAATGATTCATTATTTCGGCTGTCCAATGCTGGATGGACAGATTGACTCTAGTCCATAGTAGACCAAGGTCCAAGAGATTTTAAAAGTATGTACCTACTTGTGACCACATCATCTGCTTGTAATATATGTACAAGTTGAGAACATTACAAATTAACTGCAGTTTTATAAACTCGTTAAAGTCGAAACATCTCTTGAGATTTCTGTATGTATCTTTTATATTCTTACATTTTTTGGTTAGTAGATTCTATACAAATAACTACACATACAAGATCTATTCACGGGAGTCTGAATCTGGAGTGGTTGCAATGGGCAAATTTAGCATGTGTCCTGGTTGCTACGTATATTTTGACACATGTGGTAGAAAAGCGGAAGTTGTAACTGTGCGAAATTCTAATCGAATATTCTTTCACTGCGAGTTTTATAATTTATCACACATGATCATAGTGAGCCATAATGAATGTATTCATTATGGCTCACTATAAATAATGGTCGTCGCATTTGTATTGGGTAATACAGACAGGCCTGCTAACCACCAACCTGAGCACCAAAAAATTATGGCGGTTACAGCAGAGATAAACGCATGGTATGTCACGGTACATCCACGCATCTCTGCAATTAAAAATGTCAGTTTCTACACATCCGTAACAAATTGCTTTCCGTTTTTGGAATATATTTATTCTGTAATTTGGTCATATTCACTTGAGCATACGAACTATTAGGATGGTGATTGATGTTGTCAGTTGGTATAGAATCCTAATACCTGTGTATTATAACCAAAGATTGTAGGAAGAGACGAAACGTCAACTTTATTTAGAGATGGAAATGCAATGAGTGACATATTCACTATATCCGTGTATGATAAACAGTAGAGAACAAACGCACACAATATGAAAATTTTAAAATGCTGTTCTGATTATTACAATGAGCATTTACTTTCATTTTGATAGTTTTGTTTAGTGCTCATTTTTCATGTGTATATTATGATGATAATGATGACAATCTGAGTGGGGAAAGTCGTCACCCATGTGGAGATGATGTTTAGTGAATATGTTTTTAATGTTATGATTGTTTCAACATCAGTTTTAATGTTTTTATTATTTCTTTTTGTGATTTTACAGAAAAAGGCAAGAGGAGCCAAATGTGAGTTTGTAGAAGAGGTGAACAGGGGCTACTCTCAATTCCGGTCAGCCAAGAATGAAGACTGGTTTATTGGCTTCAATCCAAAAGGGAAGCCCCTACTTGCATCTGCCCATATGATGACACGTGATCATAAATGTTTTGATTTCCTAAAGCTGAGTAATGAAATAACAGAAGTAAATAATAATAATAACAATAATAATAAAAATAATTTGATTCCCACGCACCACCCGCATAAACATCATCGTAACAAGAGTAATTTGAATCATCAGGGCAACAAACCTGTGCGTTTCCCTGATAAACTCCGTCATCGGGGGTCCTCATACAAAAAATACGGTAGCAGTAGTAGTAGTAGTAGTAGTATTAGTAATATCAACATTTATAATAATTAGTATTTAGAACCTTTAGACTAAATATATTATAATATATAAATATTATTATTTTTTTGCCAACTCCTATACACTCCCACCACCCCTTATATTATTATTATTACTTGTTATTATGTTAAATATCATTATTAAATATTACATACAAAACTATATAGGTATTATTATTAATAAATACTGATTGCTGTCACGATGCATAATGTATAGAGAATCATTCTCATTAATATTAAAATACTAATGAGTTATATTATGTAAACACTGAGATTGAGTTAACTATATATATTATCACCTTTATATAGATAGATAGATAGTTAATTATTGTATAGTATGCTCTTTAAATACTATACTGCGAATGAGTAAGTATGTAAGTATTACAAAAAAAACAAAATAATATGATCGTGAGAGACAGGTATTTTCATCATATGTCCAATGTCCATGTTAATGTAAATATACTATCCAATTATAATACATACATATATATATATATACATATATAGTATACTTTCCTTATTCTTATTCTTATGTTTGTAAAATTTTTTACAGTGTCTAACGAAAAAAGTAAGCATCATATGTAATTGTTTGTCTTGTACTCTTGCATGCCAATTTATATATTATTATTGCATATGTATATTAGGAATATATATATATATATATATACATATTATTATACTCTTGAGATTGAGAGGGTGCTTTTTGCCCATATCAAATAATAAAAAGCTATTATTATTATTATTCTAATTATGTGTTATAATATTATTAGGCATCATTATACATATATTTTATGTATAGATATTATGTATATATACATATTATACATATGTAGGTTGTGGATGGGGAAAAATTAACCTGTCAAAAATCCTTGTGAGCTTTATTGTGTGTATACAGTATATATACGCAGTTCAAGTTAGATATAGTTATTATGTACTATTAAATTATCATCGTTCATTCTCTTTCTCTCATATATAAATATATCACTTCGTCGTCCTCATCCTCATCTTCTTCATTGTCGTTGCTCTTTCTTTTTTGTCTGGTTTTTTACCAAGTGGATACTAGAATAATGTGTGGATACATATCTTGAAGAATCAATGCCAAAGTCTATTGTCAACACACACACACACACACAAATCTATTATTTCAAGATATGTAGAATACACTGTGTACAAATTAATAGATTTAATATACACAAACATAAATATATACATACACAGGCACACATGCATTACAAAATAGAGAATAAGTAAGTAGTTAACTGCGAATCATAACTTTGTTCCACACTAATTTTTTTTTTCAGTGAATAAATATCATTACATATTCTCGATTCTCATTATCACAAATATTATTTCATTATTCTTTTGCACCTATATCCAATCTAATTTTAATAATAGTAACTCTTGAGCTCACTGTCAACGTACATATGTATACACCAAAGAGAGGCAGAGGCAGAGTGAGAGAGAGGGTCATGGAAAAAGTCTACTTTAAAACAATAAAGTAGATCTCAAGAGGAGTAAATCACATGTTGTTGAAAGTACACTAAAATAACTGCAAATAAAAATTTAAACGTACGATATAATAATAATAATTGATAATTTCTCTATAGTTTTCATATGCCATCCACTCTTGCTCTCACTCCTCTCTCTCTCTCTCCTATTGGTTTGTGAATACTTGAAATATCGAAAAATTTTAGCTAGATACACTGAGCTTTACGCATGGTTCGAGTAGAATTCAAAGTCAATAAAACTTTAGACAAGAGAGGCTTGTTTTTATTTTTAATCCTCTTGGCAGATGTATGTGAGAAAACAACGAGATAACTCTACTGATACCATTATTATCATTATTTTCGTATAGGGTATCTTCGTCAGGCTAAAAACTGACATTGGATGAAAGAAGCTGGAGAGAAATGTAGGTACATATTATTATATTATAGTCTAAAAAAAAATTTCCTGCATGATCAATGAATATTGCATGTGTGTGTTTGTTTGTATGTATGAAACTTGTATGATGTATATTGTCGTTTTCTCTTTCAACTTTGTATAATATCAGTACATGAAGACATACTTAAATATATAATATGTAGAGAAGACGCGGACGAGGATGATGATAGTTGTAGATGATGATTACGGAGTCTTAAACATGATTGCATGACAACTTCTGACAGCATCAACGAAAGCAGAGCAAGGGAGAAATTATTATGATTATAGGTATGATGTTCCAGATTATCTATGTTATTATGATTATGTAATATTGGCATATATTTAAATGTTTTAAAATTAGTATGGGAAATCATTTCGTTGATGTTGTCTGGAGTCTGTATCTAATAAATATTTTAATCTAAATGTCACACACACACACACCAATGTAAAAAGTAAAAGGGCGAGTCTGAAATGTCTGCCTGAGAGTATTATGTGTATTATTCTTATTATTATTATTATTATTATTATTATTACTAGTGGAGTTCAGAGATCTATATAAAAGTATGATTTACGCTATATTATACATATTACGTGCACATTATTATACCGTTTGTATGCATATTTACTTACTATTGAAATCGAATATGTTTGCTCTCTAAACTATCTTGTTAACTCCTTTAAGAAACTGAACAAATGACGTGTTCAAAATTATCTGTCATCATTATATAGCTATATTTGTACGAGTGTGTCATTAAATATCATTATAGTAATTATTAAGTGGCGCGTGTGATGTGTTTTTTGTTCTTCTCGGATCCAAGTTCCAAGTGTAACAACCGTTTCTTTCTATTTCTATTCTTTTAAATTGTAGCAAATTATTATCATTGTTACAAAACGCATAACATATTGAGATGTGCAGCTACATATATGTAGAATAATTTAGAACGACTATGAAGTTGAATAGTCCCCAAAATGTTTCACATTTGTAATTTTTAATACCTTTCAGAAATACAATATATCTCAATTTTCTTCTTCCCAAGTTTGTGCTACATTCTACATTCAGTCTGTTAAGGATTTTTATACAAGGTGTCAAAATTTTCAAAATCGATAAACGATTTTTAAAAAGCATAATATATGATATACGAGAACTAAACCTCACTAAAATCAATCTTATCAATATGTCAATTTAAAAAAACTATAGCTGCATATCTTTCGATATTTCAAAAAAATATTCAGTATAATAATATAGTAATGACACAAAACTATGTGTATAATAATTAGTAACGACATAAATGTATGTATATCCAAGTGGTAACTTCGCAGATTAAGTAATTAAGACTATTAAACTATGTAGGTATGTTAGTTACTATTTTCTACTTGCAATACTTATGTTTACTTGTTATAATATTTACCTGTTACTGCCGTGTTTTGTAATGCTTTTAATTAGCGAAATTTTATATTTAAAAAACCTACTGAATTGAAGTGCCTATATGCATATTTAGTATAGTATAGTCGTTGCTAAGTTGTATTAATAATAATGCTAATGATCAAGGTAACTACGTGGACCTTTATTTGCAAGTACATAGTCCACCTACTTTGATTGATATTGATAATGATGATGATCCGAATCTTCATTTTTTGACGCATGTACACAAACTATGTTATAACTTACTGATACATACACATATAAATAATGTTACTATATAATGTTATAGTAAAATTTCCAATTTCTAGTGAGAACGTGTCTGTCATGTATTTGATTCGTTCTTGTTATATAATGTGTTCTTTTCTCGTATTAAATATACATATGTATAAAAAAGAAAGAAAACGTATACTGAACAGTGAAAAACTATAATGTATTAACAGTCCTTTCTTAACTAGTGTTTTCAAAAAAGACAAGCAATGTGTGGAGAAAAGAAATATATAGATGCCAAATTAATAATACACACCACGATAAATGAATTGCCAAGACGATTAACCGCGTATCTCCTATATCAGTTATATAGGAGTTTCGCGGTTTTTCATCTTGGACGTTCAAATATATACTGAAATTGGAAATTGTATTCATTCAAACAAAACCCAAAATGGTGATTTATTTACAAAGTAAATAGTAAAAAAGGTAAAGTATATAAAAAGAATAAGTAATACATTATACATATCGTGTATGATACATATAATATTTTTACATTAAAAGATTGTAACCTAAACGTAAACCGAACAAAAAAAAACTCGAAACGGAATGAAACAGCGCTGAATCGTATTTTTTGTCATTTGATTTTCGACACTATTTATTTCATCCAATGTCATACAAACATCATACTAACCGTCAGTATTTAGTATACAGCTATTTACCATTCACTCATTTTTCTAAATATCTTGGAAAAGCTATTAGTCAAAACTAAAACACCCAACAAATCAGAGGGAAAGCCTCGCTGAATCGAAATTTGAGAAAATTCATGCATTCAGTACACAAGCCTTGTGTTTGCACTGCCCTCGTTTTTCTGGTTTCATAAAAACTGCATAGAGAAAGTAAGTACTCACTACTTATTACAGACAAGTTGCTTTATTCGTATACTGCATGAACAATTTTCAATGCATACTACATATCTAACTCATTACCTCATCATAAAGAGCATGGAAATTTAGTAACTTGTCTAGGATTTGTTTAAATAGCGAGGATTGTCAAAAATGCGAAAAAAGATTTCATAGCTCTTTATCAAAAAGATGTCAGGAGTTTATTTGAATAAGCACTAATTATTCAAACTTGAAAATACAAAGAGAGGCCTGTGCACATAGCATGTTACGCATAAGGAACACGAAAACTCGGCAGGAATTCTTAATTTACAATGTAGCTTGAAAAAATGAATGAATTTCATTGACTGTATTGTATAAGTAAGATATGTAATGAGTTCCTTACATATACTATGTAAGGAATATGTGCTGCATGTATGTATTACAGTGTGTTGTCGTGTTCATACTAATATTCGAATTACTTAATTGGTTGATTCTGAATTTGTAGCATTTTGTGTCACATACAACTTCTTTTTTGCTCCAACTAATCATACATATTAGACCACAAACATAATGCACACAAGATGAAGTTGAAGAGGAACACCTCCCATGAACTTTACTGTAGCAGCTTTTTTCGCATGCATGATGGTAACATGGTAAGTAAATATACTATATACGAATTATGAATACTAAATGAGCTTATTAGTCAATCATATGCATTAATCCTATAGCTATATATTGTGTGTGTGTATTGTATTTACTCTCAACTTAAACAATTTGAATTTTCTTGTCAGCACACAATCTTAATAATATAGGGTCCAAAAGTCATGTGTACAAAAAATCACCAAAGATTACACAAGTATACATATTGCGTGTGCATGGCATGAACGCTGAGCACATTGAATACCTAAGTATGCAGAAAGAAAATCTCGTGTGGAGACTCGTCATCAGCTAGTTAGTTCATCCTCAACTTCTCCTGTTCATTATGATTTGAGATTGAGATGGTATTGAAAATCTGCAACTGTGTACTCTGCTTCAACACACACAAAAACCTTGCATACACATGAAACGTCAATATTCATGTACAACTATTATAGTTTATGGTTTATGGTGCACTATGAAATCTGAAGGAAGACGGACCATAAATTATATTAATACGGATCGTGCTTTTCACGACACACACACACACACAGGACTACTTTGGACATTTCCTGTGGTTTTTGTTATAAAATCTGAATTGAATTGACTGCAGTGTGTCCGAGGGAGAAAAGAAAAGAAGTAGAGACAATGAAAAAAAATTGTGCGGGGGATGTTGAATTTGGGTTTCGGTTAGAGTTTAAGATTTCTGATAACGCTTTTCAAAAACATAAAGAGAGAGAGAGAGAGAGACCCGATCAAATAAGATATTGTATAAAAGCTTACAAACCTTTTATACATACAGATTCTACACACTTTTCCTTCATTATTTGGCTGAAAGTTAGGGAAACATATTGAGGAATTAAATGATGGCTAAGGAGTTGGATATAATGTGTATATATACCTGTGTAAAAGTATTTCCCTGCGTAAATTGTGTATTGTGTATAGGATAAATGCGAGTTTAGTGTTTACCTACTTTGAAAAGAAGATGAAATGTTAAAATGTTTCCTGATGCCCTATCATATCAGATTAATTCGATTCAAATCTGGAATGCTCACCACACCCCGTACATTTGCCTCCTTTTAAGTCGGTGTGGATTTTGTAGCCCTTCGGTTTCTGGTCTATAAATTTAACTCAGTGAGAGAAGACAGTCTATGAGGAAAATGTAATCGTACTTACATACACTGTACTGCACATTTACAGACTGGACTGTGGTCACTTCATCACATCATGATGATTCTCTTGGTATGTATTGCATGTACGAATATGGATCCACAATCCACAAGAAAGGCACCTATTCCAATATATTATGCACAAAATGCACAAAATCTCCACACACATTATATTATAATATGCATTTTTTCTTTTGCGTTTATGTTAATTTAGTATTCAGATTTGGTCTCTCTCTCTCCCTCTCTCTTGGAGCAATGAAAAGAGAGAGAGAGAGAGAGAGAGAGAGAGAGAGACTCGGCACCAAGCGAACACTAACTAATAATGATAATAATACAAAAGAATACAGGAATACGAGGAAAACCCTGACAAAGTTGAAAAAATAAAAAACACATACTTGCAGTTTTCCATAAACTTGTATATATACGCATATCTCTTCTCCGTATTGAAGCAAGACGTATAACCTGTGTTCCATGTTGCTAATTTAATTAGAGAATTGCCTATTATATAAAACGTACTGTATTCAAACATTACAAACATCTTTGGAAAAATCAAAAGTAAACTCGCAAGAAAAATAATCGTTCCCGAATTATGACTTGAATATAAAAGGATGCATCTTTGTTGCTTTTCGTATTATGCATCTGCATTTTGCTAAAAACATTAGCAGATATCACAGATTATATATATAGGCTTATAAATAATTGTCGTACAGAATCATACGCTATACATAGTAAGTTGTATAATTTTTTTAAGCTTCAACAAGTCAAGAAAATCTAATTTACATATCACATTATGTGACAATCTAGTTTTATTCAGTTTAATGTACACACAAAGCGGTAAATGTCAACTGGTTTTCATCATTTTTTTAAAAAAATGGATATAATTTACATTTTTAGTGCATAAAATACCTATACTTATTTACTTTATCATTGAAAAAACAACCTACATTTGATCTTGAGTGATTGCAAGTTGTTCCTAGTAGGCATTGGAACGACATTCAAAGGACGACGAGAAAATACCCGTAGTTATAATAGTCATAATTCTTAGGGATTTTACTATAAACATTGGGGTTAATGGTCTACAAACCTTTTTTTCATAACTCCTTTTAAGTGGTAGGTACTTCATCCTTAAGAAATGTATTCAAGAAAACTTGAAAATTAATTAAAATTGAGACAAAATCAGGAAAAATGGAATGAAACGAAAATAAATGATTTTCTAAATTTGACGCTGGGTGTTAATGAAAAAATGAAGGAAATTCTTTGCGGTGTGGCGAGCGTGGAGCGTCCATTTGTAAAATTGAAAAAGGGAGAGATTTGAGATTTCTATGTATGTATATGCATTTTATTAGTTTCCATTATATTATTATTCTCGTAAATGCTCAACGAGTAGAAAATGTGGGCTCATGCCATGCTCGGGATTGGATTTGAATTGAACGAAACATTTATGCCGATACAGACTAGTGAGCTCATAACAACAACAACACCATGAAATACGGTAAGAAGTTGACTACTGTACTATACATAAAATCTCCACAAAAGCCACGGCTCGTTTACCACTAGACGGAGGAGAAAGAAGGACGAGGATTGTCAATGGAATGAAATAGATTGCAGGTAGGATAGTGAATAGTGATCAAAGTAGAATAAGGACTAAGAGGAAGAAAAGTTGAATGGAACTCGAGTAAAATGATCGTTTTACTTTTGGCAGTTGTTCTTTTGGCATCCGGAGAGGCACAAGTCACAAACCTAACCAAAGTTGTACCTCATGTCTTATTACGCTCTCCATAATAAAATACACAATGCAGGCCCAAGTGGTATTCACATTGAACATGTTCAATCATCCAGTACGGCAGCATTTTTCTCTTCATGTATTATTCAATAAATGTGTGTGTAGTGTGTGGAGCTATTGAATAATGTACATACATTTTGTACAATATTAGGGTCAAAAGCCAAATGGTACACATACACATCTATGCGTCCTGCTTCTGACATGTATATTTACATTTTGAAACGAGAATGTTTCAATCTATTACATCTAGTTAATATGACAAATGATGATAACTTTATTATCAATAAATTCTTCGCACATTTAAGGCTATCAAACCAAGAAACCAAGCGGCGCAAAACAAACAAAATACACAATCATATTCATGCAAAACAAATGTGTAGGTTAAACAATTCTGAAGATGGTTTGAGACAAGAAAGATGAACGGATTTGTAAAATAAATAATTAATATTAGATTTCCTAAATTTGGCAAGAGAGTTTATATACGTAATACAATTTTTTCAGCCAAGTTATGCATACATTTACACTATATTATAATATTAAAATTTCCCAGCTGTTAAAATATAGAGCTAAACGTATGTTCTTAACGCAACAGCCGGAATTCTACAAACTATTCGAGCGAAAATGTTAGGTCTGGGCCCTTTATAAGTATAATGACAAAGATTTTTGTAACATCTTTATTTCCAAGTGTTTCCTTTTCACATAACATTGGATGGATTTACTTGGCAGAAGAAAATCTTTACATGCATACATGCAATATGTATATATGTATATACACTATACTTGTATGTCGTATTTCTAAGTACTGATTATTGTCCTGACAAGTATCATGGATATATGTAACAATAGTGGGTATGTACTCTGTATCTGCAACTTGAAGAATAAAGAAAAGTACCATTTTGCAGCGACGAATTCCATATAGTCAATTTCTTTACAATACCATGCATGCTCACTTGGGCTACTGAAAAAATCCTGGACATGGAGGGATAAAGGGAGAGAAAGAAAGAGTCTTTTCTATATTATACCTCCAATCCAAAAACGAAAATGAAGCTGTTACTTGACTAATGGCCAACTATTTAGTTAGGACTTGATTGATTGCTACTTTGTTCACCTCTCTCGTCGGTGGTGGCACCTCTACTTTCATTTCTCCCTCTTATACAGACCGCACTCCGCAACAATGGATTCAACAACAATTCTCCCTTTAATGCTCAAGAGACCTGAATTAAACACTGAACAATATTAACGAAATAGCTTTTCCGATGTAGTATTAGTTATTTCCCCTCAAAAGAGGAAGAAGTTACAAGTCCTCTCACAACCAGACCGACCACATTGAATAATACAAAAACGTAGCATGTACTTATTACTACTAAAATATTCTACAATCAAACCTCAACTATCGCGTAGTATAAAAATAAAATATTAAAACCATACATGAAAATGAAAGTGGGGAAACAATTAACATCTATAACTACATTCTACAATTTTATATTTGGCATTGATCTACTGAAATGAATTACAACACGATAAATAAGTTGTAATATAGGTATAATAAATTTAATAAAGAAGAGACACATTGATAGAAAACGGGGAACAAAAATACATATTTTCATTGCACTGTGTGTATACAAAAAAAGTGTGCAACCAAGCATCGAACCCTCGACGACAGGGGGTGAAGAAAAAATCAGGAAATACCATGAGGGCATAATTGGCTGTGAAATCATAATAAAGAACGAATTAATAGCTGATTAAGAGAAAGAAAAAGAGTAGGTAGCGGTAACCTCTTCCAATAAGAAGGAATGAGAACTCTCGAGAAAATTGAATGAGGAGGAAGAAAAGGAAGAGCCACAAGAGGGAAATCAAGGTTTGTATTATATTAATTATATCAAAGGTGCACATTATCAGTACATACATACAAGTACACACATCACAAAATATAAAACAGTGTTACCTAGAAAAATGTACAGACCCGCAAGAGAGAGAGAGAGAGAGAGAAAGAGAGAGAGATTGGATGAAAAGGCAAGAGGAGCGTATATTATACATATGTTTATGTTGTAGGAGTAGTGGTAGAAAAAAAACTATTGTTTGGCTTGATGCAGAAGCCGACAAGAGTCCAAATCAACT
>JAQIVE010000739.1:0-32201 GCA_034698285.1 Sminthurinus bimaculatus | reverse complement strand
AGACAAGGAAATGACAATGGCAATGGCAATCCTTTCCATCTGTACATTCATTCGATTCACTCAGCTCCTCTTTTCCTTTTTCTTTTTCTCGATCTTTTCCTGCTCAAAGTCAATAATGGCGTAACGTGTCCCAATTTATAATCCCTTGTCAGCAGTTTGGACTCTAAATTATTTCCTACCCGCTCAACAAAAAAAGGCCAAGAAAAAGAAGAAGGTTTTCCATCCTGATTTTTCTCCTATACCTATACATCTGAGATATGGATTTTGTTTTCTGTGCTCGCTCTTTCATATGATTCGGAATGGGATGACGTGGATGACTCTTATACATATGGCAAATGGCAATCTGTCCATAGACTTTGGCTTCCCATATGTACAAAGTATAATGTTGGATACAATGTTCGATTACGAGGTTGAATGAAAATTCGAGCTGAAGTGCAGTCTGAGACCTTTTTCTGTGCTAAAGACAAAAGTCAGGGTCGTCATCAAATATTCAGGAGAACTACGCGCGAGGAATCCCCAACAAAGGCGCACTAATCCCACGTGGAAAATGAGCCTTCTGCTTCCGCTCCTACTATGTACTTCCAACCTCGGCAGCACAAAAATAGAGTACAAGTTGCATCGATACACATGCATAAAAAGACAATGAAATGCTGCTCAATAATAAAAAAGAAAGATTAAAAAATAATCACGACCGTCGTTTTTGTCATCTGTGCAAATCAGTGTTTAAAAGGTGATAAAGAACCCGAAAATATGAAAATGAAGGTAGATACAAAAAGTCTCAGCTCGATAAATCCTCTGTGAAAATTCACAGAAATACAAGAAATACAGACGATTGTCTGGTGTACATACATATGTAAGACAATGCAAACGGCTGCCTCTGTGTTTCTTTTTCCTTGCCGTGCAAACGGAGGAAACATTAATCGATTTTGAGTAGAGTCGACCAACCAAGAAATCGAAAATTGAAAAACCTCTTTCTCTAGTCCTCGAATATTTTACTGCATATGTATATATCTAGATATGTATGTATACATTTTGATTTCATGTGGAATTAAACAAAAGCCCAAGACTTTTATTATCTTTCTCCGTATGTACAATGTACACATGTGATGCATGTTTGCTTTTTATCACGGTAATTGTACATAATATAATAGAAGAGTATTTTGAGAAAACAAGGATTTCCCAATTTGCTCTTTGGCATTCAGCTAAATTAACTTTGTATTTCTGTATCTGTTTGCATGAAAACAAATGGGGGAGCAATAACTATTTGCCAAAATTGAAAATTTCAATCCCAATCACCATTAGCATAATGCATGAACGTCGAGGAGGAACTTTGTCGATATTATGTATGTATACATAAAAGTAGAGTCAATTTAGGTTATTTGGCTTCCAAATGTTAATATGTATATATTATTTGTATGCATGCATACAAATAATGGAAAATGCTAAGGCCAAAAAATTGAAAGTGGGACGAGAGGCATCCTATCGAAAATTTTGGGGGTTTGAGCGGAAATTCCATAATTCCTTTGTGAATTATCTTACAAAGGTTCAATAAGTCAGCATTCAGGCATTCAGCCATTTGTTGACTGTTGATGTAAACTCCGAACTCAAAAAAACCAGGGTAAAATTGGAAAGGTACTTCTTGTACGTACGTATTTGAGGGAGAACAGCTAAGGCACATTTTTTGGACAGTAGGCTCCAGAGGCCTGGAAAAGAATTTTGAGATTTGGCAAACGTGAATGAAGAGGGGAAAGAAGGATGACTTGAAAGAATATGACGATAAGGATGCGGCCTTGTCGTCGTTTGTCCTCAAACCTTCTTGTCAATTTTACCTTGCCTTTGTAACCCCGTTGATTTCCAAGCCACCGAACTGGGGATCAACTGGTAGTTTGGCAATTTTGCCAACTTTTTATTTTTACAAATTTTTTTTCTCATTTTCCGCTCCACTATTTCCCTTTCTCCCTTCACTTTCTTCAATTTCTTCGCTCCTTTCTCTCTCTCGCCCTATTTATTATCATTGTGTGGTGAGGGATGCCAACCATGAAGCATGAATCAAGCTATCACAACTTTCTTTCTCCCGTCGAACACATTCAGTCCAGGCTCCGTGTCTACAGTCTCTACAGTCTACATACGTACAGTTGCAGTCATAAAAATTTCCAAACTTCCATCAGATCGTATTGCAAAGCACATTATAGGACTTGCTCCATTTATATTGAAGCCATTCAAAATTCTATCTATCCTTCTCTTTCTTTCTCTCTCTTTTGCTCAGGGAAAAGTAAAAAAAACTACTGAATTTACCGGACGATACTTTTACAGGCTATTTTATCCCCGGGTAATTTAGCTTTCGGGTCATAAAAAACATCTAAAATCAATTTGTTTTGTAGGGAGCCAAGCCCAGTGTAATCGTATAGCGTGAATTTTAGAATTTCTTTAAGGAGTTTAAGAAGATACTCGAGTATGTAGGTCTGGTGAAAATCAGAGAATTTGAATTGTATAAAATTTTGACTTTAAAATAGCAAATTGAGTTTAAGGCCTGTTGAGACTCTTGCTAAGGCTTCTTAACATCAGCTTGTTTCAATTTGCTGGTTGGTCGCACATAAACAATTTATTTTAGCACATCATCATTGAGTCTTGCTTGCGGATGCTGACTCGGAAATTTTTTTTGCAGGGAAAGCTTTGTGCTAACATTTTTCTATTCTGCATAAAAAATTGGCAAATTTTGCTGCAACCTTTTGCATTTTGGTTCTTTGTACGTACCTAGAATGCATTTTTAACCTCGTAATCATACCCTGTTCAATAATGCTTGTAAAATTAGCGGAATGAGAAAATTTTAAAATTCCAGATGGGTACCGGACATTTAGAAGTTGGTGATGTATCCATTCAAAAATTGGAATAAGAAGACTTGAAAAACAAAGGTGATGCGGAGGAATAGAGATTGGGAGTAAAATAGTTGGGAGAAGATGGTCCCGGAATTTCTAAGTGTCTAAATAGTAAATAAATAAGGGAGTGGTTCTGGGAAATTTTCCACGTTTTCGTTCTATATGTACAATGTATGTATATACTGCAAGACAGAAGGGAGAGAAACAAGTTTGATGTCACAGGACACACATGTCCATTGGAAATTCAATGAGTTGTCGAAACGAGGAGCTCATCATTAATGCGTGTTTTGTCTCACCCGTCATCCATAATGACTCCATTCCCCTTTTCTTTGCTATATACTTAGGATAAACAGAGGAAGAAGGCTGGTTAGCTTGGCAATCGAGTGGAATAATGGATCGGCAGACACTTTTCTCCCGGCACTTGACACAAATCCATCCTTTATTTATTGGCTCACTCTGCCCATTCCCCATTTTCAAAATTGCATTTGAAATCAAGACTTTCTCCCGCAGCCATTTGGACAATCTCTATCTTCAGCACTGTGAGATAATTACCGCCTGCTTGGTAACCATCCCATTGCAATTATCGTTTCAGTTTAGTGCATGGGACTAACTTTTACTTTCTCCCTTCACTACTTTATTCTACCGTACGTTTGTTGATTTAGGTGTCATATAGTGTAACTATTGTTAAAATTGAATATTATAAACATGATTTAGCATAAATAGAATTGCCCGTAAACTACTGACATTTTGCTGAATGCTCCGTTTGGCTCGAAGCTGTGAAAATGACAATAAGTGTTTACCTACGCTTGCATACATAAATATTTTGTAAATAAAATACATGTGATGTGCATCGGGTTTCAGCTCAATGGCCTTTACAGCCGAAGCCAATGCTACATAACGGAGAGTAAAAGCAAGTCAACAGTTAATTTATTTTCTATTTACTTTCCCTTACACTCGACACTTGCCAAATGCCATGCAAACAAACAAAGGCACAATAAATACTCATGAATATATTTATTGAAATGCCATGGCACAAAAAATGAACTCGTCCTCCTGAGAAAAGCGCCATAATATATGTATGTACAATGTACATTATACATGTATGGAAAATGTGCACCGACAGAAATGTAATTGGCAGTTGCAGTTGCCTCGTTCCGCTCCCTTCTGTTCTCTTCCATCGTCTCTGCGAATGGAATTAAATGGATTTTTCTGGCCAGTAATTATATCTACATAGTTTTGGATAGGCTGGCTGTCTAAATACAAGCTCTCAGAATTACCAAAACAGTGTGGAAAAGAACCGTTCTCTCCTTTCACTTGCGAGGCTTCCTTGTCCCCTCCTAACCCAGTAGTAAACTAAAAAACGAGTAAATATAATAGCAATAGCAAGCAGTATGGGAATGGAACACAGCCGTTCCTCTTCCTTTTTAATGTTTCCAGCCCAGTTTTTGTGGACTGTAATAAGTGAGAGAGAGAGCATCGTTGTCAACCGATGGACATTTTCTCCCGTTTCTTTCTGGGTGGGCTGAATTTATTTATTCCTGTGCTTGAGCTTCTTGAACAATTTCCGTGCCCGTGTCCGTCCAAGGCTAGAATCCCTATATGTATATTGAAACCGTAAATACCGTTCCCCTTCTCTCTCTCGTGCAGTATTACTGACAATATATTTCTTTCTCTCTTTGTCATTATAATGAAATTGGTAAGTATATGTATGTATATTGCACTGTCATAATGAGCAGTAATTCATAGTAGAAATAAATATAATGGATGAATTCTACCTGCGTTGTGTAACTTCTTCCATCCTTTATTCCCGCATATATGTATATACTTTCATCATACCCCAGTTAATGTCATTTGGCCAGCGATAGAGCTTGAAGGAGTCATAACTTTGAAAAGTGAAGCAACCTCAACTTTCCCTGTGTACTGATATAATATATTTGTGGACGGATATCAAAATAACTTTATTTGTTTCTCTGTTTGTCTTTGTTTCTGGTTTTTTGACATTATCTACGACTGTATGGGCAACGTCAACAACAGGAAAAAGTAAGAAAAAAGAAAGGGAACCCCTGACTGGCATAAATGAATTTAAAATGTAGAGAGAAAAAATTGCGAATTGGAATCTACTATCATACATACAAGCACAACATAATATGTAATCATATTAATGCTAATAATAAAATATCAATCCCCGGTCCATTTGGTTCATTTTCTATTGGTATCCTTGGTAAACAAATACTTGGCTATTGTATGCATACAACTCGAATTGGATTGAAAGGTACATAATATAAAGCGAACAATGAAGAAACCCGACGGGGGACGGAGGTAGACGCAGACGAGGCGGTAGACTTATTGTTCCCAATATTGTAGAATAGAAATATTAGAACAAAGTCTGAGTTATCCAGCAATACAATACAATGACTTGACATTCCTTCTCCCCTTTCTTTCTCTTTATTTACTGTTTAACTTCCCATAGAAAATGAATTACATTCAATTTCATGCCCTTTTAAAGCTCTGGACTGCCAACTTCCACAATTCATTTCATATTCAGCTGGTCATTCTATTTTTGGGTGAAAGTTTACAAGTCAATACAAAGGAAAGCGGGACCAAATAATTGAATCCATAGGGGGGGGGGGTGTTCAATTGCAAATTTTGAAAAAAATAGCACACTGACCTGTCGCACGATGTTGTCTCGATAGTCGTCGGATAGGAAGAGAGCGAGGAAGATGTGGACGATGGCCAGACACAGGGACACGATGATGGCCACAAACCTGGGCAGGGGCATGATCGTGTTCGTGGCAAAGATGAGGATAAACGTGGGGATGACATGGTCGGCGGGTCGACTTGGGGCATGAATATGCGTCGAAATAAAGGCCGCCGCCGCAAGGGTTGTGATGACGAGGAGCGAAAGACCGAGAGACAAACTCCGTCTCTGAAACACGGGGAACTGACCTCCGAAAAATAGCACCAGGAAAATCAAAAGCGTCACCAGCAAAATGGAAACTTGAGACGTCGATGAGACCACATCCTACAAATTCAAAAAAATGTTTTTAGAATCTCACGTGGGAAAAAGTTTAAGCTAAAATAAGGTTATAATTATTTAATAATCAAGATTAAGTAGTTGGTTAAGTAGGAAGTGAGTGGTCGTCGAGTGGCGAATGGCAGAGGATTCAAATCTTGAGGTTGCCACATAAAAGACGGGCTCAGATTACTTTATTTGTGGGAAAAGGATGAGGGGGGGGGGGAATTTTGGTGGTGTAGGATTTGTCCGTCATAAATAATTCATCGGCGGCCGTAGACAATCTTCCAAATCCCCTTTACAAAATGGCTTAAAGACAGTTTAGCCCTTTTCATTCCCACATGTTCGTGTTCATCTCATTTCTCCGACACTTTCAATTTTCCTTTTGCCTTCACTCTGTCTATGGTTGAAATTCAAGGAGTAGAACAAGTTAGTTTCTTCTTCTTCTTCTTCGTCTTCTTCGTCTTCTACTGTTCCGTCCATCCTGACGATTGCATTACAATAATTAATGAAGAGCCGCAAAAGTTTATTCCAGGGGAATTTCGCCGGTGCACGGAACGGAAATCCGCGAAATGAAATGGTAAAGTTGGTTGTGGGCAAGTCAATTAGCGGGATATACAAAAGAAGGGAAAACTCACTTTCTCTCTCTTTCTCTCTCTCGCTTTGTGGTGAAAGTAAAGAGAGAGAGAGAGAGAAAGTTGTGATAGAATTGAGGATAAAAGCCAGAAAATAGAAGAAGAAGAGGGACTTACGTGACCAGAAAGAAAGGCGATGAGGAGGAAAGCAGTTGTGGCGGCGGATGCGAGGAGCAGAAATGAGAGGAACAGCGAATGTTGAAGTCGATCCCAATACGTGACATAGACACTCTCAAGGTCCACCGTCTTCTCCTCCTTCCCCATCCTCAAATAACCGCCAACGCCCGCTATCCACTACCCGCTATCTCCGATCCCCGATTATCTCCACCACCTTTTCTTCTCTATGTATCTTATATATATCTGTAAAGACACAAAGATCAAAAATACATGTATAAGTTTTTTTGTTTATATGCACAATTTTATTACAATTCTACATATTTATTTCTACCATCAATTTCAATTTTTGATTTTTTTTTTCATCATTAAAGTTGGCACTAAAATATGTGCAAACACTTTTCCCTCCTCTCCAAAAAAGTCCGTGGAAATCAAAGCAAATGCAAAGAGAGAAAAGGAAGGAAGCAAGGGAAAGTCAAAGAAAAATAAAGTCAAGACGAGAAACTTTTCGACTTCAAAGTAAGTGCCCAGTGCATCGTCTTATTCTGGATCCGATTCCCTGGAAGAATTTGCATATATACATACATACATACATACACAGAGATAGAGAAGCCACAAAAACTAAATATCTGGTGAGATAACATTGTGGTTGGCGTCCAACCTCCACAGAAAGAGAGACAGACAGATAGACAGCAAGTCCCTTTTCCCCGTTTCATCTTTCCATCTCCATAATCATGGCCACCGTCGTATATAGTCATCGTCGTCGTCTTCGTCTTGAATTGAAACTGATCTAGTCGATTATTCACGAGTGCTCCTTCATATTGATTCTTTGGAGATGAAATGTGAGGAGTAAGAAGATGATTTTGAGAGCCAAACACCCGACTCCTACTCCGACTCCAATCACTTGCCATTCCATTCTATTCCTCGTGCCGAGTCATATTTTTGACGGGAGGACAGACAGAGAAAGTGCTCCATTGTTTGCTCAGGTTTGTCAGGGAGACTTCAATCCAGTCCTGTGGAAATGATCGGCACAGAGAGAGAGAGAGAGAGCGAGGGAGCGATGGAGATGCAGAAGGGAGACTTCAAAGAAAATTCTTGGAAAAATCTGGAGGAAGCTTTTCTTAACGCATCAAAGAATGTCTCCCGTCGTATTTCCCATGATTCTTCAAGCTCTTCCTTTCCTTCCACAACGTTTTTGTCCGTGGGAATAAAAATAAAAAAATAAGCAGAGACGAAAACCCAAATCGAAGCAAGGACGACGAGTATCTATCTATAAGTCAGGAGTACAATGAACAGAGGAAGAAATAAAAAAAGATGGGACGGGGCTATATGAGGCTTTCATTTTTCTCGCATTTTCTCCACATACAGAAAACATACATTCATACATGATTCCATTCTTTTCTATTTATGTATTTTACAGGGGATCGAATCCATCCACCTGATTCTGATTCCTACGATTCCCTTTCCTTCCTCCGTCGGAAAACTTGACGTTTTTATTATCAACTTGACTAGACATGAGACACAATGCACATTTGCACGGAGAATTTGTCTCTTCTCTTTATTTTCTTGTACTTGTGTTTTCAGGATTTTCATATTCGTGTATATATGTATACACACATACACATAAAACATTATTACATTCTTTGGCGTGTAAAAGACCGAGTGAAAGTGATGTTCATGTTCAAGCATTCCGTGCCTTTCCATCCACTTTCTTGTTTCCTGTTTTTCCTCTTATTGGGATTGAATCGCATCGCATTTTGCATTGCATTGGCGGCCGCAGCATGAATATGAACACGGACAGGAAAATATACTTGAGCACATGCATACAATCACATTCACATTCAAATTTGTACACAAATACATATACATTCGCATTTCACATCGACGCCAGCTCAAATGTGAATACGAATACGAAGAACAGAGAATTCAATTCATGGACAAGGTCTAAATTGTATGTACAATAATAAATGTAGAACAGCTCTCAAACATTTTTTCCAAAGGAGAAATTCTTTCATGTCACTTTCTATCACTTTCTTCACAGCGATAGTTTCACATCCGGAGTCGGAAGGAATAAGAGTCCGTGACCCAACACTTGTCGAGTTCTCTCCGCATGATCTTTCCCATCTCTCTCTCTCTCTCTCTCACATTCTCTCTGGCATTCATTCCCAGGGAAAAAGAATGTCACATGTAAGGTTGGGGCCCGTAAACACATGCACGTGTTTTTGCATTCTCACCCAGGAACGACGTCCCATTTCCATTATTATTATCATTATTATTATCAGGAGGAAGATGCGGCAGAACAATTTAATTTTACATTTTTTATCAAAATTCTGCACAGGGATGCAAAATGGATGTTCTCATTATGCTGCTCCGCCATCCATCATTTTACATGGCAGGGAAAACTGAGGAAGAATCCTGAGTCGTACATACAGATGTATGATGCAAGTTTTTCCTATTACACACTACTATTAAAAAAATTCGCATACGTGGATTCTAATGATAGTAATAATAATATGTTGCCAAAGAATGGAACAAAAATTCAACTCGTCCGTGTCAGTGAGGAAAATGAGGACGAGAAGGGACGTGAACATGAACATGAACATGGTAATGAAATATTTGGAATCTTTTAACATTATGATTTTGATTACTGTGGAGATTCTGCAACAGTTTTGCAGTTTACTCGTTACATCTGGATACGGACGACAAGTAAAAGATATTCGAATTCAGTTGACGAAGAGGACTATAATTTTCGCCTTTCCGTCACAGTGACTCCACTCAATGAAGGAATGGATGAATGAATGAGTGTGGGCTCCAAATTATTGTCGCAATATTCAAATGTAAAGGAGCAAAAAGCGGGGACTTGAAGTGCAGGGGAAAAACAGAATATATACATACAGTATAATATATATACATATATAGTTATGTAGGCAGCAGGCTGCAAAATAGATTTTGGCGTGAGAGAGAGAGGCTCATAAAATAATTCTGCCGTGCTCTACCCTCGTTCGCTTTTGCCATGTACATAGAGAATTCATTTCAAATAGCAAGTATAGTCATTCAGATTGCGAGTCGGAGTGGATTGGAGAGGGTAGGAAAAGACATGGAGTCGGTGTCGTCTCGTCTCGTCTCACCAGCACTTGAGGACTTCTCCGACTTCTACTACTACAATACAATGCAATGCAATGCATAGATACAGCAAGTGCATGAGAAATATCGTGTGAATTTGAATGCTCTCTTGTCTTTTTCCAACTCGGATAATATAATATTACTTGCTATTAGAGGGAATCGCAGGAATATCCCCGCTCTTCATTTCTTCCCCCTTTTCCTTCACGAATATCTATCTTATGTCTAGTGTGTATGCATGCATGTATGTAGGCAAATCCCAGTGGAAATTCGATTATTTTCCTCTCTCTCTATCCGTGGCAATCGGCCGAGACAAGAACGACGACGGCGACGGCGATGACGATGACGAGAAGGAAACGGAGAATGAGGACGACTGCCATCATGGATAATGTCTCGTTAAGCAAGGAGCAAGTCAAACCCGGAGCACGAAAATGACTCGAGAATTTTACCCGTAATCTTTCCCAATTCTGAATATGGAAAAAATGCAGGAATTTTCTGCATACCCAAAAAAATATGTGTTCCTTCTTCCTCTCTCTTTTGTACTTATCCTTGGAAACAAAAAAAAGTTTCGTCTGTCTCTCCTGATAAATTTTTTTGTAAATTGTGTGTGAGTGAGGAACTGAACAGCATTCAAAAACAAGGATCGGTTCTCCATATTATGTATTATGTCTATTCTTTCTGGCCTCCTGTGACATTTGTCATGTTTTCTTGTAGTTTGTAAATGATGATGATGATAATTTAGTAGATAAAATTCCCTCATTTTTATTATTTATTGGCAGAAAGGAGAAATTAAAATTGTTGGTGTGCTCCTGTATGTACAATGTACAGTTATGTATGTTCAGATTCACTTGACTCTGACTTTGTGACTTGACACGACTTGACTTTTGAGGGTAATTAATGTCCCAAACACGCCCCTCACATTCTTCATACTGAGGAGGAGCAGACTTGACTCTTTAATTCATTATTTATGAGCAAGATGTGAATAAAATGATAATCATGATGATGATGATGATGATGATGAGGATTCGCCGGTAGTCTGACAAATTGGCAAAACAAAACATTTGTTTTCTCCGAGAGACAACTCTGCCCTGTTTTTGCAGACGCTCTTTTTGCTAATTAACCGGGAGCAGCGGGATTCCTCTATCATTTTTACTCTCTTCCTATGTTTCTACAAGATACAAGATATGACCCTGTTTTTACAATTCCCTCTCCAGTCCAGATAAACTTTACACTACAATATCACTATACATATACATATATGTTTGGTGCTGGAACCTAAGATTTTAATTAAACAAGCAATAAAAATAATAATGCGAACATTTTCTCGTGAATTCTCTCATACATATTATCTCATACGTGTTATCCTTCCCATTATCTTGCCGGTGCCCTGTTTTTCCTTCCTTGATAAATTTTTTCAGGGTTGTATAATATGTAGAACGTCATAAAATACAAGAGCTATCGTCATTGTCTCCTCATTTTGCCCATGCATACGTGTATGTATTTTGTAGTAGATAGCACTCATCTCTCTGTCTGATATCCTTTAAGTTGAGGAGAATTGGGAATAAGAAAAAATAAAGAAAGAAAGTAGATGATGATGGAAAATAATAACTTTTAGATGGAGTTTAAGCTCCTTAACTTTGTTGATGACAATGGAAACAAAAGGAGGAGAAGAAAGGAAACGGAGTTGGCTTTGAGATTTACAGGCCATGAAATAGATGAGA
Source organism: Sminthurinus bimaculatus (assembly GCA_034698285.1). Taxonomy (NCBI): domain Eukaryota; kingdom Metazoa; phylum Arthropoda; class Collembola; order Symphypleona; family Katiannidae; genus Sminthurinus; species Sminthurinus bimaculatus. The sequence goes on along the minus strand of JAQIVE010000739.1, from coordinate 20,722 downwards.
TTAATCTCGTTATTTTTCTTCCTCGGCTGCACTTGCTCCCTACTCCCTCTCCACTGACGCGGGTACGATAAGAGAATCAGGGGGAGGGGGAATACAAGGGGGAGGGAAAGGTCGCTACGATAAGAAACCTTTTTATTTTCACTCTGTCCGAGAAATACATTTGTATGAAAGCTTCTAAGAGAGGGGGAGTGAGCAAAAGATGAGAGGACAAATGAAGAGGAGAGCTGATGATTCCACCTGCTCCACATTCTCATGACGACCTTTTTCTGAATAAAACAGAAAAGATTGAATAACTTTAGCCTACGGACGACGGACTCGATCCAGATTCAACTCGGTTGAAGGAAATAAAATAAGCGCGGACGCCATAAATTGAAGAGGTTCTATCTACTTTTTCATTCATTCATTCATTCGCTCTCTGTCTATCGAGTTTTTATGCGAGTTCGTAAAACAAATGATGTGAAGGAAGAGAATCTTTCTTTCTTTGTTCTCGAGCCTGTACATATGATATATGTATAATATGGATATTGTGGGAAGTGAGAAGGGGCAGATTGTGCGAGTGGCTGTATTATACATTATGATATGACATAAATCCTGTGGGGTGACTGTACTTTGGTTGGTTTGATGCTGGGTGGTCCACGTGGAACTTTCACAGCCGCCGCTTCGACCATCATCATCACACATACACACACAGACACAGACAAGATGAGCCGCCGACCTTTTTCAAATAAACTAAAACAAAATAAACTAGACAGAGTCCCTTTATATGTGTGTGTGTATGGGATAGAAGTCTATAAATTTCCTATTTCAACAATGGCATCGTACTTATGTATGTATGTATCCTGCGCATTTTATCCATGTTCAGTTTTTCTTCCTCTGCTTTTCCGTTTCATGTCTGTGGACGAGACTAGGTTAAGCTTATACATTTTAGTGGGTGCGTTTGTGAGAAATCGCGATTGTCGACTATATGAGAAAATATAGTTTCTGCCACACTGAATCTGCTCTTTTGTTCTTGATGCATTTCCATTGAAATGGACTGGCTTGGCGGATTAATGAGAGCTTACTACCACTGCTTTCTCTCCTTCCCTTCCTTCCCTGCTCTGCCCTGCTCTGCTTTTCATCTTCTCCATTTCAATCTCTCTCTCCAAAAAGATTCCTTATGTATGGAGACTCTGGACGGACAGAAGGGAGAAGCCGAGTCACAAACAGTCCAATCCAGTTCGGTTCAGTTCAGTAGCTAAACTACCGCCGGCTTCCCTTCTTCTTCTTCGCTTAATAGCCTTTCCTCACTCGTCAAGCAAAAAAGGAACGAAGGACGAGGGAAATCCAAAAAAAGATTCAGAGTACACTTACTTGTTTCTCTATGTTTCACTCTCCCTCTCTATTTCTCTCTCTCTGTTTCTCGTTTTCATGTCGGGATAATGCGGTGTAAAGAGAGGGCATTTGGAATACCTCACGGAAAAGTTTTTCAAGTGCACATCGCCAAGTTTGTAGAATAGATGGAAAACTTATTTGACCACTCCACTCAGGCAAATGCACATTGTCTGCCCCTTTCCATGTCTCTCTCTCTCTCTGTGTGTCTCTGTTTGTAGTTTGTAGTATGTGCATGTATGTGAACCGAAAGTTGCCCTCCATTCTCCATTGAATATCACTTGCACCGTTGGTTCCACGATTCGGTTTCATGCGGTTTGGCCCTGGTTGCGGGCAGCAGAGAGAAAGAGTGAGTGAAAGCAGAAAGTGATCCTCAAGGTTTTTGCAACTAAATTTTGAGGGGAGTTGTATGAGCAAAGTTTTGCTGATTGCAATGACTCCCCACAGACTCAACGGGCGACGGATCCTCATTAGCAAGAGATTTCTCATGCTCTTCCTCTTCAATTCCCCTACTCCCTCAAGTATACATGCATACATACATTATAAACGCATTCGCCAAATGAAGTTGTAAATAGAAATAGGAACTGTAGATAGACAATCCAACACTTTGTCATGTTAATTCTCGTCCAAGTACTATGTATGATGTACAATATAAGTACATCCACATCATCCATTAAATTACCACTTTACAATCAGATTCGTTCTTAAACTTGAACTTGAATAATAGACACAACGGAGGTAACAGCTCAGAAAACTAGGCTAACTATCACATTTTGAAACATTTTCCTGAATTTTCAAATGACGTCATAGCAACGCATAAAAAAGGTGAAAACATGGTGCTCTGAAGATTTTTCTCGTTTGGAGTAATGACAATGGGCTCTAATATAATTATTAGCAGAGCAAATTGCGAGAAACTTTTCCCATTCCACTGCAAGACTGACGTGACTTGACCTGCCATTCTTGGCTCCTTCTTTTTATGAAAACGAAGATAACAACAGAGAAAAGCTTGAAAAAATTGTTTACCAGCTTCCCGAGCAAAATAAGAGTAAAGTGAAGATTGGAAAATTTTTGCGAGGTGATGGATTTAAGGTCGTAAAAAATGTCAATGTCTTGTGTCCTGAAGAAATAATAGAGTGAATCATCATTTTTCCTTGAGTCTAATTTTTATGACTTGATCTCGATGGGTTACCTCGTTGTCGTCATGTCATCATCGTCGTCGTCGTAAAATATTTTCATGTCTATATACTTTATACTATATGCACGTCTGATCATGTGGAACTGCAAGCCATGTTTCAAGTATGGGAGAATATCAAGAGGAGGATCGAGCGATGACTGCATACGTACATGGGGTAGGAGAATAATAATGTTGGGAAGCAGCAATAGCATGGATTTAATGTATTTACTCGGCCTGACGACGAAGACTCATTTCGCTCGACTTGCAAATAGCAAACAGCGACTAGAGAGAGAGAGAGAAGAGACGAGAGAAGGCTCAGAGTCAATAACAAGAGAGACTAATTCATAGGCAAGAGGCAAGAGCAAGGTCAAATTTAGCTCCATTTTGCACTCTCTTCATTTCTCTCTTCCTCGATACACATTATGCATGTAAGTAGTACTGATACTTACTACTGTACATTGTACTTGTATTTGCAAGTGGATCTTGTGTATGGAACGCATTTACAGTATTTCATATTCACAGCGATTTTGAGCCTTGGACCTTTGTACATAATGTACATACAGATAGAAAATAGATAATTCGCATACAATATTAATTAGCCAGAGATTGACTGTTTTTAATTTCACTCCTCTCGTCTCAAGACTTCCACTTTCTAAATATAAATTATTATCTAGATACGGACTGACTCAGCCAAATGACAATGTCTTGTGAAATATTTACATTCCTCTGGTTTCTAATGCAGCAGCAGCAGATTATACGTACAGTGAATAATCCGCTGGCTCTACAAGGTTAACCCAGTCTTTCGCGCACAGCAATTCCTCCCCCATTTAATCACTACTTATTGTATATTGTATACAATAAGTATACACGCCATTTGAGCTGAAATGCCGGAATTTAAGGTGGCACAATTAGGGATAAATCATAAATAAATACTTCAAACTGGGGGTTACTGCTTTTAATTGGCAATTCTTCGATTGGATGGGAAACATTAAAATTTTTCCATCGGTAATGACATTGTTGATACAGTATACATACTACATACATAATAAAATATATGACTGGATACTTAGCAGTTGATCAAAACCTTTGGTGAACTTTACATAATGATATAGTTATTTATGTATGAATATTATTAAGTATGTATATATATTATCTACTATATTAGTGTTTGTGTGGGGTGCGGTCAGTGATCTCATTACCAGAAACGACAAGAAATTTGAGACAGCCGTCGCACTGGATGCCACTGGATGCCTCAACTATTTATCTCTCTGCTCATCCTGAGCTACATACATAGTATGTATGTATTACATACATACTTATATGTGTAGAAATTTATATAGAGTTTGTCTGTCTATGAATTTCCATGTCATGCCATATGGTACTTAAATGTCTGGATACATTGTACAGTGTACAACATGCATATTGCATATTGATCATTGAATATTGAATCAGGTTGAGACAACCAGTAGCAGTGTATACAATATTTCACTCTCTATTCACATTTCGAGACAGTTTTATATTCAAAAGTTGGTGCATATACTTAATATGTAAGTACATTGTAAAAATTGGAGGAAAAACAGTAATAAATAAATGACTGGAAGAAAGATGATAATATGGAAAAGAAGATCATAAAGCTAAACGACTCTCTCATTTAAGAGATCCGATCAGATCCACAAAATCCATATCCAACTAAAATACTCGCGTAATTTATTCAAACATGAGTAGATATTCGTAAGTATCTATCGCCTTGATTTTGATGTGTAGTTAAAACGGCCATAATAATTTATTGAGCTCATTTTGGATCATTATTAAGGAAATGATACATTAAATAAGGAAGAACACGCAAAAAAACAGCATCCTTGTAGTGATAAAAGCAGTGATCCATTCTGAATCTCCAAGAGAAGTTCGAGACGGTGGAAAAATCCTTTATGACTCTCCATCTTTACCAACCATTTTTCCTTTGTATTCTGTCGGTGATAGAAAACGTCAACGGAAGATCTTAACTGACGCAAAATAAGACACTTAATGATGGTTTTTATCGTGTATACTGTATACGTTTACTTTCACACATGTCGATATAAAGTAATAATATTTGTGCCGTTTTCTAAATTTTGTGAATCTTTCTTTTATTATATTTTGATTATGATTAATGAGACGATTAAGTAAGGGCCTGAAAACTCGATCTGCTCTGCTGATAGGTTTGATTGCTCAGACATGATTCCATGAACGAATGAAGGATCTGTAGTCGTTATTGGGATTTTCTGGTAAATAGTTTTGCACGACCATGTGTCACCCTCTCCGCTGCTTAGAGATAGCAAGTGCATATAATTTGATGCTGATGGTCCATCAGAAGAAGAAGAAGAGTTGACACACTAGACGACATAATATGTACGAACAAGATGGAGATGGAGATAGTTAAGCCAATATTGAATTTTGAGTGTCAGCAAAGCTCATGTAACGATCGTTGGTTCTTGATTCTCCAACAGAAACAGGAGACAGAGAGAGGAAAAGTAGAATCTGTCCCAAAATCTGGAAAGATGACAAAACTTGTTAGAGTGCCTCGGGTGGTAAGAACAAGACGAAGAAGAAGAAGAGTCTTTATCCGGAATTCGGAATTTCGTGGAGGAGTCTGTAACTCCTCCACGAAATGAAAAATGTCTTAAAATCTCGGTGTCACGAGGCAATTGATGAACTTTCTTTTGACAATGACAAAGTACGGCGTCGAGTTGGAACTGCTGGAAATACATAGATAACTATACATACATACAACTGAAGCTGGAGTTTCTAATGCTGCTCCTGCAACTGGATGAAAATACGTATTGGAGAAGAGTTTAGCAAACGAGCTTTCCTCCGGGACTCTGCCTTGTCTTGAGGAGAACAACCATCGATATCAACCACAACTTTTATATACAGATAATCACTGAGGCAAATGTCTCCTCTCTGTGTATTGTGTATATACATAACTACAACTTGATACAACCCAGATAGATTCGTTTTCTAGTAAAAATGATGGAGAACTTTGCCACAAAACTCTCTATTTTTCCATCTATCACCGAAAAGACACAAGATGCAGAGATCAAATCCCACCTCCCACTTTCCCTCGCAGCCAAATTGAGAAACAATGATAGATTTTCCTCTTTCCACTCGAAACACTTTCTTTTACATTCGAAACTGTTTTGCAGTTTTTCAAAAAATATCCGCAATCAAATCTCTCCTTTAATTTTGAAAATTTACTGGGACTGTCCCATTTTTACCTGGGAATTTTAAACATCAAAAGTCAATTTTGAAAATATGACGCGGCATTCACATTAGTAGATATGCCTAATATAAAATACTACATATGTAGAAGCGTACATACAATAGTTTGGTTTCTCCAACCTTCAAGTTTTTACATGTTCTTGCAAACTTTTAAAAGCTCGATCCCACATGTTCATGTTCCCATTGTTGTACATAGTACATACATACACAAGAAGAAGTAAGAAGTCTGCAGATGGATTGCATTCCAAGTTCTTATACATATAGCTGACAAAAAATGGAGGAGCATTTTATCCCAGGATGAAATGAAAAGTTTCGGCATTCGGCGTTTTCATGTGGACTTTGAGCCCATCTTTTCCCTTTTCACCTTTTCAGATATGAACGATTATTTTATTTTTTAGGGGGAAGCATAAAAAAAAGTCTTGAAATCTTTCATCTGTCAAAGTCAGAATGGAAGTCATCGGATGTAATTTGAAATTGAAACGGTAGACACACACACACACACACGCACACGCTCACAATAATTCTCATATGGTTTGAAAGTTTGCTGCTCCTGTGTTGAGACACCACATACACTATAAACTATATTCTGCATATAAAACGGATAAAGATGAAGAAGAGAGAGAACCTGCATCTATCTTATGGTGGTGGCATTGAGTATGAGTATGTGTATGAGTGTGTTTGCCTCACTTTTAGTTTTAGTGGATGTTGGTATGTAATTTGTAAACTTGTGCAATAACTTTTAGACTCCAGCTGAGCGTGATATAATTAAAATCTAGTCGAAAACAACATGTAAATCCTCAAATGTGAGTATGCATACCCGCGCTCTTTCTCTCTCCCTTTCCCTCCTTTTCGTCAGCTGCTCCTCCTCTTGAAAAGCAGCAAGGAAAAGCGATGCAATGAAACGGGAATGAGCGAGGGGATGCGAAATCCGATGACATGACATGCCATGGCATCAGATTAAATGACATGAGATGAGATGAGATGAGGGAAAGGCTCTAAAAAAATAATGCTTTGACCAACTTTTAACTTTAACTTTTCAAGTAAGCGTCAACACGGTTCGTTCCTTCGTTCGTTCGTTCGTTCGTTTGAGCAAATAAATGAAGTTTTATCCAAGTCAAGGTGAAGTTTGTCCCGTTTTCCCCGAATCCGTTCAGCGGGAGTCTACATATATATATATATATGCATACAGGCAATATAACAAGGTGACAGGGACTGGGTCTGAAAAATTTTGTTGTCGCTCCTCATTTTATTTATTTATTTTCCAGGTACGTACACAAATTATCAGCCTGGAATTTGATGTATAATTATTATTAGAGAGTAAACGTGTAAAAAATTGTGATATAACTATAAAAAACACAAACTCTGACTTGGACTTTTGCCGACAGAACTCGGAATTCCCGTTTACATCATTTTTATTATTTAATTCTCAGAAAAAACATCAAGTCAAGTCAAGGACTCAAAAATTAATCAGCTTGTCATTGTATCCAATGTCATTGAGCAATATTCTTAAATAAAAAATACGGATATCTTGCATTCAAGGCAGTCAAAAGATGTAAGTAAAGGAAACTTTTTGTATGTACATACATATGTATAGGGATGCGCTGATCAAAAGGGAGAAAAATCTGTGTCCCATTGAATCCAGTGCAATTCAATTTGCCTGCTTTGTGGAAGGAGATGCAGCCAGCAAGAATTTTGCAATCTATTCCCTTTCCCCCCGTAACTTTGGATTGAAAAGGTACCAATTTGCGTGTGTTTGTATGGATTTCACCTGCACATTTTACTGCATCAGCATTGAAGGATCTGAGCAGGGGGGAATCCCTTTCTTTGACATTCCAACTCGTCTTTGGAGAATCTCATAATATTTGTAAATGATGAGCCCTTGGCTGTCAGTCTAATGGAGGTATACACTATACACTATGCACATAAACAACATTGAAAATTGAGAAGACCTATTCAAGCTGTCCATTCAAGTCATTCAAAAAGGAGAACGGGGAAGGAGAGAAAGGACGAGTACAAATCCAATGCTGGTTTGTCAATAACGACAAAGATGAATAATGCTGGTGGTCGGAAATCCGAAATCCGACAGCCATTTCCAGCATTCAATTCCCGTCATTCATAGGCGAAATGTCAATCAGATGTGCAATCTGATCGACGTCAGTCTCCAGTCAACTTTTCTCCCATATAATATGTATATAAGGAGCGGAACAAACATTGCAAACTCCATCAATGACTCTACATTTTATGCTTTTGATTGACAGCAGCCCTGACTCTGCTTTCATTTTTGCAGCTCCTCCGTGTTTCGCCCCAGATTTTGGCAATACATTATGTTCCATCATATTATAAAAATGATGCAGGTTTAAATTCAATCCAATTTTTCATTCAGACTATACAGCAAAAGGCAATTTTTGCTAGGCTTGTTCCAAAACGCAAGGTTGATGGAGACAGAAAAGAAGGCGGTAAAAATTTATATTTTTTCCCCAGAAGTCAAGGGAAAATGGAAAAAAGCAACAGCCCTTTTTCATATTTGTACCTTGTCAAAGCCCAGGAGAAAAGATACGCGATTGAAGTAAATCCATGATGGTAATTTTCCATATTCTTCCATGCTCCTCCAGTGAATCAAACAACGAGAACTTTTATGGGCAACTCGTGAAATTCGAAGCAGTTGGCTCAGCATAAACATATGTATGTACGTGTGTAAATACGTATTATAAATACAGGAAGAATATTTTGAATGTACATCTGCTGTGGGCCCACCCGAGACTCGTTTTCTCCGCTTTTTTCTCCAGAGAGTGGAGGCAAAGAGATAAAATTCAATTCCTCACTTCTCAATTGGATTGACCACGTATTTATGTGGGGATATGGATTGGCTGAATCCGTATTTCCCAAGGCCAAACCGTTTGCCTCCTCCGGAAAAAATGCCGGAAAACTATTTCCATCCGTCTACACACTTACATACACACACACACGTACTGAGAAAATTCTCCATTACTTATTTACTATTTACATTCAACTACCCACACTTACGATTCATTCTGCTTTTTTATTCTTATATGCTGGCCACTTGGCCGCTACTTCCTACACTCCATACACTCACTTTGTCAGAACAAATACACGTACAAGGAATAATGGAAGGGAACGGGAGAACAACTTTGAACACATGTAAAGTGTGTTCTTCCAACGCATCATGTAAACTTTTCCAGAGAACAGCCACTAATTCCATTGTACAAATTGCATCCAGTCGTTTGCGTTCTTGTTCTCTCTCTCTCTCTCTCTCTCTTTATCTCATTCAGTAAGTTTACATTTGGACTACCGCGATTCTTTTTATACATAATCCCATTTGTATTTTGCTCATCTTGTTTTATTCTTCCCGATTTCCCCTCGTCATCACTTCACTTTACATCCCATCACACGACATTTTTTGAAGTGGGCTTCAAGTAAATAGTATGTAAATTTATTTTATTCTATTTTCGAGTCAAGTGTATTAAATTCGTCAATTTGCGGACCAAGAAAGGTGCGTGCCGAATACAAATGGGATAAAATGGAGAAGTGACCTAATTCCCTCATTCCGTACTTTTGCACCTGAGCGGGGACTCAAAACTGTAAACTTGTGTACGTATTTAGAAAGAACTTTGAAAAGATGAGCTGAAGGCGGACTGCGTGGAATGGACGGCGGCTTTCGAGAATACTAATAATAAACTCTTTGGATTCCCTCGATTTGCTAACCGTTTGCTTTTTTATGTATTAGGTTTGGGTTAAGCGCCATTTTTCTGGTTTTCAAAAATTCTGCGGGCACTGTTTTCTCTTGCCTTACTTTTTAGAATACATAACACATGACAATGTATAATAAACGAGTGGTAATAAAAATAAAAATAATCTGTACGTATATATATTCCTCCTACGCCTTTGACTTTTCAATTTTCCTCATGGGCTCCCTAATACATACATACACCCGAAGCCATTCATCCACATTCATCAAGTCTAATCACTGTCCTCGAGGAACTGTCTAAATATAAAGTTAAAGTTGTCTGTACAAGTTTAATTCTCTTTTCTGACGATTATTGCCTTGGCTTTTACGCACCCAGGCGTCACCAGCTCAGCACTCCATAAAAACTAACTTACTCCCTTCATTTTCTGTTTTTCTTATGAGTAAGTAAACGTCTATTAGAACTATTTTGAAGGGAATTCTCGGTTCAATTCTTTGGCTTTGACTTGATCGGGATCTGGGATGTCGGACTAAACTAGTGACCCAATTTCTCAAACCCATAGTATGTATAGAATGTATAGATACATACCGAGAATATAAAATATGAAGACAAAAAGTTTTTTAGCACAAGGCGCTCGTCTTGCAATTTATTATTATTGTGTATGTGTGTGTGTGTGTGTGTATCTGGGTTGGAAATTCCAAAGATCCTCGTAATATATTGTAATACTATCAAACCTCCCGATTTCTACACATACATAGCTCTTCTTTATTTTTTGAACTTGATAGGGCCATCATGAGACTCCCACGTTGACAGCCACTACCTATTAAATTATCTGTACATTTTTTACATAGAACCCTCTTTCTCTTTTTATATAATCAAAAATTTATACTTCTCTCGTCTTGTACTTTTAAAACGAAGTGACTCACAAGAGATTAAAAAAATCAGCCTATATATCGATAATGTATGTGTGCAAATGTATAAAAATACTTTACGTACAAAGTTGCTGAGTGTTGAGGTAGATCCAACATTTTGTGCAACTTTTTTATAAGATGAACATAAAGTAAAAACAGAAGAAAAGAGAGAGAGAGAGAAAGATGGAGAGATGACCGTCAAGCGTCTGTATGGTTATTAAATGTGGGATCCAGATGTTCAGGACGACAGGAGAATTGACAGAGCCAAGTGGCAAGTGGAATGGCAAGAAGCGTCTCTCCGATACCTTTCCCTCATAAATATTTTGCATACAGATTCTCTCATATGTACATGTACACATATGTATGTGTGCGCTCACATTTTATAAGGATTTAGATTTAGATTCGGATAAGCCAGAGATTCTTTACATACTATGTACTACTACACATTACACATACATTGAGTTGAGAGGAGGCTAATTCACGATAATTCTTCGCTATCTCGAACACACAACTTCTTTGGCTCTTGGCACTGACAACTTTTTTCGCGTTGAAGCCCACGAACGGCGACGACGACGACGACGACGACTCCTTCGATCCAACTCCAACTCAATTTTTTAACTTTGACTTTTTACGGTCGACTTTAAAAAAGTATGTACTTAGTACTTAGATACTTTCTCTCTTCTCTCTCCCCGTTTTTTTTGCACTTTTTATGCAAAATTCTAGACATTTTCTACCTTGCTGCCTTTTTTTGAGCTTGGAGCAAATTGTCCTTTAAAATCCAAGCGGAGAAACACATTGTCACAAAAAAAGAGCAAAAAGTCATAAAGAAGGAAGCTGCAGGCGCTTCAAAGGTAGAGAATAAGAAAAGGAGCTTTCTCAGAATTTTTCAATCTTATGCATATGTGTAGAGATACATAGCTTCTACTTCATGCATGATAGGAGACACGACAATAAGGAAAATGCAGGATAAAAAGTTGGCCCACGAATGAAACATTCAAAATTTAGTAGGGGAAAGAGATAAGAGTAGCAAACTTTATGTAAAATATAAACTTTTGGAAATAGAGATCCCGGACAATTGCAATTGCAACAGGATTTTCTCGGGATTGTTGACAAGTTAACAGAGAAAAGAAGCGGGTCATTATGCATAATGGATAGGAAGGAATGATTGAGCCCAGGTCAAAAGCAAAGTTGAGTCACGCTTTTTATGCGAGTTAAATGGCTGTGAGGATTTTCCACATCACAAATCACCAAGCAACAGATCGTCATTGAGGAGGGATGGCACACACGGAAAATCTCCGTGTGTGCCGATTGGTCACGAGAGATCCTGTGATAAATTTCAATTGTCAACCTTTGTCAAGGCCACAAAATCACAATTTAGGATAAATGGCGTGGCAAACAAGAAGCTCCCATGTAAAAATTAAAATGAAGCCAAAAGAGACGGAAATAAATGCTGTACTACATATTATGAACATGAAAAATGGCAAAAGGTCAGTCAAAATTCCAAGTCGTAAATATTCACAGTAATTTTAAATTTTACAAAACCCACCTTTATGCAGAAAGAGAATTATAATTGTACTTGCAAATTTTCAAGCCAATTTCTCCCCACTCAACTTAAGTTTTTCTATAGATTTTTAATTTTAATTTATGTATACCTACTGTAATGTATGTAGTGCACCCACTCTAATTTGACGTGAAAATTGAGACAGCCGATGGCCATGACTTTGTTTTCGTTTTCCTTTAGCTAGTTTTGGACGTAATGATGCTAATACGCTTAAATTTCTAATTAAAAATTAAAATCTCTCTCCAAATTCCTTTCTTTCATTATACAATTTAAGAAAGAGTTTAATTCCTTCAAATTTACATGCATATATGCGTTTCCATCCGATTGATTTAATTACAGTTTTGCACACTACGATTCTTCTCGAATTCACGTCAACTGAGATGTTGTGTACATATGTAATATGTATGGATGGTCTATTTCTTCGCCTTTGCTCATCGCCTGAGGACGTCGATCCATGCACAAAACACAATCAAATTAATGTGGACTAACATACATACATAGATACGTATACATACAATACACATTTTATCGGGAGTCTTCATGACTTTTGACTATAAACGGAGTGGAAAAGGCGTCTCACGCTTTTCCCAATAAAAATTCCAGAACAACTGCTGCTGAGCGCCCGTGTTGACGGAACAAATTAACGAATTCCGAATTAGTACTTCTCCAAATGGCCATTACAAATGCAGAAAGAGAACTCGACCTTTTGCTACTAAATATTCCATTTTGAATCGCTCTTCACACATGTACATACATACGTGTGCACAGTGCACACACTAACAAATTTATGGGCAGCAACATTGAAATAATTAATGTTGAAATAGCAGTAGTTCTTTTCTTTATTTATTTGTATTGTGTATTGTGTCGGAATTTCCGATCCGTTTAAATTGAATCGAGCTTGACTTGATCGCGATCAGCACGATTGGCCTGCAAAATAACAATATGGCCCCATTTCCAAAGAACCTTTAGCCCAACATGGACGGGAAATCGGGATTTCTCGTTCAAATTCGCAATTTCATGCTAAATTAACGGATTTTAGTCTGCATCACCTCACAAGTTGCACGCCAAAAGCAAAGTGCCGCACAATATTATGTATGTGCATGTAATTTCAAGAAATCAAGGAGTGAAAATAGTATGCAAATTTGGGAGTTATCTCTCTCTCCCTCTCTCTCTCTCTCTCTGTTGGAGGAAAAGGACGCGGGCAAAGGGAAGGGAAACAAGTGGAGCTAATTACTTTGGAAATCTAAATTCAAAGTGTTGCCAAGAGGAAGGTGTGGCCATTTTCCAGCTCATTCATCATTCATCCCTCATCCATTGTCCCCATAGAATGCTCTTCTTATCCAACCAAAGAAGAAGAAGAAGAAGTAGACTTTCTTTATATATTACCTGGTCGTCTTAAGTCGGAGGATTAAGGGAAGTGAGGACGAGGTGTCAGCTTATTCCCGGATTTGTTTGTGTTTCTTCTACAACAATTTCGCATAATTCCCTCTTTCATCTCCCAGTTACTAAAACTCTTGAGTTTCTTCAAAGAAAGGGTAAAATGGGCAGTATGCTCCTTTATGTATTTCCTTGCTGAGGGCTATTTGTCCTTTATTGCAAACATGCATACAGCAAAAGTCCCTACAAAAGATTGTCGCAAATTATTAAAGACAAACAAGGCAAGTTAATTACGAGCAGGGGTATATGGCAAAAATATCACGAATATATTTCCAATGTCCACCTAAGTCTTTAAACCTAAATAGCATTGGAAAATAAAGATGACAAAGGACAAGGTGATTAAATTCCCTTTTGTTTCTGCTCGTAATTTCTTTGGAGAAATTAAAATACTCGTAATTATCATGAGCATACATCTTTATTGCTTTTGGAACAGCCGTGTGTAATTTGGAATATATGCATACAGAGTGGAATATTTAATGGCGGGCTAGAAGCTAGAACATTGAAATGGAAGAGAAGCAAAGTTAACGTAGAATAGGATAGGGACAGAGTGTAATTTTCAGCATTGGCAAATATGGCTCATGAATAAAAGCGCAAGTAATTGTTTGGTTCCAATTATCACATTTGCCATACACTATACACTATACTATACACACACCAGCCGTAAAATAGACATGTGAGCTGTGCTAAAGTCAACGCTAATGTACAATGTACCTATAGCAGTGGCTTGAGTTGAGGCTGATGGCTGATCCATGCATATGTGTGTATATGTGTGTGTATTTTATTGCGGCTGGATTCAGTTTCAGTCCAAGTTGAAGGTAAGGTCGTGTTTGCGAATGACCACGCATAAATGAGCAAAGCACTGGAATTTGCATACTCCATAACCCATCATATAATGTAATAAATATACACAAGAGCGCCATAGACCACGGCCGTTTATACATATCTTGGCATTGGCTATTATGCAGTATGCATGTATTGTATAATACATTATATTAAATGTGTGTAAGATTCTCCTGTGCTCTTGACATTACTCATAACACACATGATACATGCACATGATGTATGCATGTAGAAGAACAAGAAAGAAACAAAATTCTCTTCTTGTGTTGAACTTCAAGTTCAATTTCAGTTTCAACTTGTTCTTCTCCATCCTTACTAAATGTCACAGGGAAAACTCTTGAGCCTCACCATGCATACAGCTGCCTCACTTGGTTATTGATACCTACTCTTACTTTTTCTTCGACTATACAGTATACAATATACAGGTCCATTCTTTGTTTCATTCTTCTCTCACTGAAATCATACACAAACAGCGTTCTGGATAGGAAATACAAGAACCATGCTCAAGTCATATTAATTTTCTATGCAACTCTTCGTGTATCATGAGACTTTGTCCGTTTTTTTCATACACATTGAAAATTTGAACAATAAATGTTAAAGAACTCCTTTCTAAATATCAAAAGCCTTTTGAAGCCACATTAAGCAATGGAAGGGAAGACGTGGAAAACAAACCATATTGTAAAGATGATAAAATTGATAAATAAAACTGCAGTTGGATGTACATTGTACATGTACATGGTTGGATTTTCACTTGATCCGAGATGAAAGATAAGATGCACTGCTGAATTTCCTAAAAAGTGCAGCAATAACTGACGTTTGATAGAAAATAGAAATTCCATCCACGTAGCAAGTACGTCCATAGTCCATAGTAGTAGTAGTCACGAAATGTGTTGTCAGTACCCCGCTGAGATCAATTCTCCGTTCGCGGTTCAGTCTCATCTCTTACCAGGAGAAGAAGAAGTGGAAGGACAGACCTTTACAGTTTTTGGTGTATTGCTCCATTCTGGTTCTGCTCAATCGAGCTAAATTGAACTGATCGGAGCCCATGGTTTGTAACTAATTGTTGTCAAGGATAAAACTGAAAACTCGGCAACCTCTGAGTTTGATGAAACGAGTAGGTATGTATTATTTTAGCTAGCCACGGCAACATATTTATAAATGGAAGATTCTCTGAAACTTTTACCCTGATTATACGTTAAAACTTAAAGTCCAAACTGACTGTTACTATGTTTAGCTGGAATTCCAAGCTATAATTTGAGAAGAGGATACGATACGATTGCATGTTATGCCTAGGCAGAGAAACTGGTCTAAAGGATCGTCCAAGTGTAATTCACCTAAAAAGGAGTCTACTTCCAAATACGTACGATCCACTCCAGCCAATTCAAGAGTGTGCCGTACTTATTATGTGGTTATCTTAATTTTTTGTAAACAACTCCCAGTCTCCTGTCCATTGTCCAAAGAAATTCTGCTAAAACCCTTTAGGACAAAATTATCACAAATTATCAAGCTGCGTTGGATGTAGCAAACCCAGCTCAAGATTCGAGACACAAAGCAGATAATTCACACCACATTTCAGCACAACACATTTTTAAATAAATTATTTAATTATGTCAAACTGGATTTTGTTCCAAGTATACAAGAAGCTCCGCGCCATTGACTCTTGCAAGGTTAAACTTTATCAAAAAAATGATCATGATCATGGTGATGACGATGCTCGAGAAAAAACTACATATGAGCCAAGTCAACTGCTAAAAATGCTTTTGATAAACACAACTTTGTGTACAAGTAGATGTAAATACTTATATGTATGTAATAATCAGCGCTTAATTGCGTTACTTGGGTTTATCTGTAAATACCATGAGATAAAGTCGAGTCAATAAAAGAAAAGAGCAGATAAGAACGTAGAAATTGAATGAAAGGGCGTATACACATTATATACCTATTATGTACAGATTCAAGTACAAACAGTAGGATAAAAATGATCGAGATCAAAGGTAAGGGGAGAGGATTAGGTATAGTTTGATTTCGATTCTGTATATTTTATTGACAGAGTAAATTAAGAAGATCCAGCAGATGCTCTGAAAAATGGGCTATACATTGTACTCTCCTGAATTTTCAAGATGTAATTTACCTGCACTTCTTAATTATTTTATTCTTCAGTGATTGATTAAATCGATTAACTTGAATCATTGGAGATTTCTTTGTAAGCAACTGCAGTCAGAGTCACAGCTATTATAAGTAAGTATAGATATAAGTACCAGCATGCAAATATTTAAATAAAGAAAAAAAAGGTCTTGTACATGCTTCTCGTGTGTCGGTACAAATAAAGATCGTATTTACCCTAAATGACGCACAAGAACTTAAAAATTGATGATGTACATACAGCGGAATTCTGGACTAAATCACCTCTTCATTTGATCGTAATTTTCCATATAAAAAAATTTAAGCGATCCATGTCAGTATTATGCCGGAGAAATGGTCAAGTGTCCCAAACTACATACTTATTAGCTCAATTAAAAATCAAAAATCAAATGGGAGACTGGTTGGGAGTTTACGTAGATGGATGGGTGGTTGAAATAGCAAAGATGTGTGTATTTATAATAAATGCAAAAGTCTTTTTTAGTTTAATCCTTAACCATATGTACACACATTAATAGTAAAACCCTCAATGTTGGCTCCGTTGGCTCATTTTTGCTGGTGTGTATGCAAATTTTTGGTGGTGTTTTGGCACAGAATGTGCATACAAAGTGCCTGTATAACTAACTACGGGCAGGCAAACATAAAGCTAGACCCACTTCACTGTGTGTGTGTATGATTGCTGTGGAGTACGAAGTAAGAATTCTATTTGTGGATGTATGTACGCACATTGTGTTGTGACGACGGAGAAAATCGAGAGCGAGAGTATATTAAAAAAAGAAGACGGCAGACAGAAATGACATTTGACAAAACAATTGGCTGCCCTTGCAGAAAAACTCGACATTTTATTTTGGTATCAAGGTCCACCCGCCCGGCGGCTGATCAACGAGTCAGTGTCAACCTGGGCAATTCTAATATTCGTAACTGGGCAAATACCCAACTTCTTCTCTATATTTTTCTACTGTGTAATATTACTCTCCTCATTTTATCCTCAATAAAAGAGCACCACAAGGAAATTGATGAAGGAGCACAGCAAAAAATGTACATAATTTCTGCTGTCTCTTACTCACTCACTCACTTTGAATTTGAAAACTAAGTCTGAGTATAAGTTAAATCAAAGCACAAATGCAAAGGAAAATAAGGCAGCACACTTTTAAAAAGTACGAGATAGTCTAACGATAAGTTGGGATTTGGATTCGGAATACAAATAGCAGCGTTTGCATTCATGACCACAAATAAACCAACCATCCAACCATTTGGGTATAAATACGTACATGATACAAGTTGATACCGTGCTGAGTGCTGAAGCATCCACTTTAATTTGCTCCTACCCTGCACTTTTTGCCGTACGGCGAGAGTTTAGCCACGAATTTGCAAAACTACGTACAATTTTCTCGTAAAGTCATGCACAAAATGTGCGGAGGTATCTAAATCTAAATAATTGTGGAGTGTGTAATATAGAGTAAATTTGCGGAATCTTTTTCTCCTTTATTGCCCAATGTACAAATATACAAGGAAATTAGTATGTATGTTGTAGGTACATGAAATAGCTTTCAACAAAAAAAGAAGAAGAGGAGTAAACATTGGAAATAATGTCAATAGTTTACAAATTTGCAAACTTGTAGTGTGTGCGGATTTGCTGATTGTCTATGTACTGTACATATGTATGTACAGTATGTACAGTACACGCAAGACAGATATAAATGACAAAGTTGTTGCTCCGTGCATCAGTCGTTTTTCATCCTGTGCTCCCGTTTTTCCCGTTGGGTCCCTGTCAAAACGAGATTTGAGTGTCTATTAAAGAATTGACGGCCGAGAGAAATTTGCTCATTCCGACAGTCAAAAGATTGTTTCAAGCTCAATGAGCACCAGTCTCTCGATTTATGAATGTAACTCTGTTCTCTTCTTCGCTCTCTCTCTCTCTCTCTGTATACATGTGTTATGTATGTGGAAAGCGAAACAGAGTTGTCTCATATGGCGGCTGTGTAAACATCAGCCGTGAATTTCGTTTTTTTTTTGACGGAGAATAAAAAACCGTCGTGGCAAGCCAAGAAGGACAAGTTCAGATTTTTTGTGTGTGCACATTTCTCTGTTGTCTGTTGTGCAGTTACACACACACACACACATGCAGATCTAACACAAAAAGTCATTCTCTCGGTATTTCGCGATTCGTGTGTTGTGTGTTACTTAAATGCCGTTTAAAAAAAGCCAAAAGTCAGCCCGCCTGCTCGTACCAAAGGAAAAAGAAGCATTTATCAGACTATGTGTGCAAAATAAAGTCAAGTCAAGTCAAGGCGAAGAGCGAGCAAAGGAGCAAAACCAACGTCAGCAATTTTTACCAACGGTTTCTTTTTGCAAATACGCAGCTTTTAAATATGCATACATAATATAATATATTTGAATGTGTACACTGTATATTGTATATACAAGGCGAGAGGAACAAATGGAGACAAGTGTTTTGCAAATTTTGCAAATTTAATTTTTTCCTTGTCAATTTTTAACATTTACACATCATGGGTTTTTTTAGCTAACGCAAATAATGTGGCTGGAAGAGCAAAGAACAAGTTTAGACTTGCCAGACTGTTTGCAGAAATTAAAAAATCATCACTCTGGAATCAGATTCAAAACTATATACACAAATATTTACATTGCGTTTAGTTGGATCTGTCATCACAGACTACAGAAAAACATAATGGGGCATTTGATGAGATGAAAGTTGTGAGCAGAATGAGCTAATCGTTACTTGCATCTTGTCTTAGATATGTATGTAAAAGCGGTGGCCGAGATCAGATTCCCCTGTCAAGGATCGACAAAACCACGATATTTTTGTGTATGTGTAAGAAGGAAAAAAGACAAGTAACTGCCGCCGGAGCAGACGGACACGAGCAAGCGAAAATCACTTTGGGAAAATGTGAGTGCACAAAACATATACAACATTGTGTTATTGTGAAAAATGACAAGCTACAAGTGACAAGTTGTTCGTTTCTATCGTCTCGTTTCTGTCGGTCCATTGACTATTCATCCAGGACTTTATGCAGAGACG
The DNA here is from genome assembly GCA_034698285.1 of Sminthurinus bimaculatus. Taxonomy (NCBI): domain Eukaryota; kingdom Metazoa; phylum Arthropoda; class Collembola; order Symphypleona; family Katiannidae; genus Sminthurinus; species Sminthurinus bimaculatus. The sequence goes on along the minus strand of JAQIVE010000739.1, from coordinate 1,290 downwards.
CGGGCTCATGTAAAATGCAACAAGTTGTATGTACATTGTACATATGTAATCGCAGCATTGCCACACTTGTACACGCTGTTTCTCCTTGATCCAGTCACTGGTGACGATTATCTAAACTTGAACGTTCTTTTGGTCCATACAATATAGAAAAATGGCCAAGTTTCTTTCCAGCAACACCATCAGGCATTACGGAATATTCATCACGCTATTTGAGTTATACATGGCGTATGTGTATGAATTTGCCAATCGGATTTAAGTTTTGCATAATGCGTAATAAATTTGAAATTGGTACATCACACTATACACAGTCACAAGCATTTAAAGTCTGTCTGTCTGTCTGGTTGTGTCCCATTGTGTGTTACAGCGACGGATCAGTTTTCTCTTCTGCTTCAACTCAATCTTGTGACTGAAAAATGTTGCTCTGAAAAAATTCGCCGGCCTTTAAAATATCCCTCGGCTGCATGTTAAATCCCCAGTCAACTTGAAAAGACACAGGATGCACCGATAACAACGTCATAATGCCAGCTAAATACCTACTTGAGTTATACCTTTCAAAGGGGGATTTGGTCGAAACCGCGTGCATCAGAATTCAGAATGCAAGAGAGGGAGAGATAAGAACGCCGGTTATTGATTTTTGGGACTTGCAATTGACGGATAACAATGGCCTTTTCCCTATACTCCTCTAATTACGTCACGATAAAACATTCATTTGGTGGATCGATCAAAGATGAAAAAAGTCCAACTAGAGTCAAGAGTGAACATGTAGTTAAAAATTTTCGTGCACATGGAGATAGTTACTATAGAACTACATCCAACTAAACATTTGGTGAATCAGTGTAATACAATAAAAGTATGTGGTTATGGAGCTCATAGAGATGTTACAGGATAGTAAGTACAACATGTATTATGGACTACACACTATACCGTATGTATACCACAGCTGTTGGACGAAGGTGACTAAAACAGAAAAGCACCAGCACCATTTGAATGACTGGTAAATCTTGGTACATGCACCAAAATAATCCCTTAAGCCAGGATCACTTAGCAGCCTGAGCTCCTGGATCACAACTCAAACATACAAAAGCACACCAACATCTGTGCTCCACATAATATGATATAAATATGATTGCTCCCATTTTCATAATAATAATAATATTAATAATTTTAATAATAACAATCATAATATGTATAAATATGTATACATGAAGTATATATTAGAGATGTGCAAACCTGGGATTTTTCCTAGTTACCTAACTGGACCAACAAAATTTCTTAGGTAACTAACTGAGG